>JAKUCV010000795.1:4913-24408 GCA_028386065.3 Turnera subulata
AAGGTATGGACCTTGGTTGATCCACCTGAAAGGGTAAAACCTATAGGGTGCAGATGGGTCTTTGTGAAAGACCGACATGGATGGTAATGTGATTACCTTTAAAGGGCAATTGGTTGCGAAAGGTTTCAAGCTAGTTCATGGTATTGACTATGATGAAACTTTCTCACCAGTCGCCATGGTTAAATCCATCCGGATTCTATTGGCTATAGCTGCATACCATGACTATGAGATATGGTATGCAAGTTGCAAAGGTCCATTTGTGGTCTAAAGCAAGCTACAAGGAGTTGGAATCTTCATTTTAACGATGTAATCAAAGAGTTTGGTTTCATCAAAAATGAAGATGAACCATGTGTTTACAAGAAGGTTAGTGGGAGCACTGTTGTTTTCTTGTTGTTGTATGTTGACGACATTCTGCTCATTGAGAATGATGTTCCGACACTACAGTCTGTAAGGACTTGGTTAGGAAGAATTTCTCAATGAAGGACTTAAGAGGAGCTGCCTAAGTGTTAGGTATAAAGATCTATAGAGATAGATCCAAAAGGCTTCTCGGGCTAAGTCAGAGTACGTATATTGACAAGGTGCTAAATAGGTTTAGCATGCAAGATTCCAAGAAGGGTTTCTTGCTCATGTCACATGGCATATCTCTCTCAAAGAGTCAATATCCTAGTACAACTGAGAAGAGAGAGTTGATGAGTTAGAATCCTTATGCATCTGCAATAGGATCTATCATACATGCCATGCTATGTACTAGATCGGATGTCGATTATGCTTTGAGTGTCACAAGCAGATGCCCTGATCCCGGTGAAAGTCACTGGACAGCGGTTAAATATCCTTAAGTACTTGAGAAGCACTAAGGATGCATTCCTGGTTTACAGAAGCGTTGATGGGCTTGTTGTAAAGTGTTACAAAGATGCTAGCTTCCAAACTGACAGGGATGATTTTAGATCGCAATCAGGTTATGTGTTTTTGTCTTGGAGGTGGCACTGTTTGCTGGAAGAGTTCCAAGCAAGAAACAGTTGCCGACCCTACAACTGAGGTTGTACTAAGTTCTGTTTGAGAACTATGTAGCAGATCTTTTGACTAAGCCTCTCACACAGCGGAAGCATGATGGTCATGCTACATCCATTGGTATTAGATACATGGATGATTGGCTTTAGTGCAAGTGGGAGATTGTTAGTAATATGCCCAAAAGCCAATCAATAGATGATCGTATATAGTCGTGTATATACATTAAGGTTATTCCAATAAATATGATTATGAGATAATCGCTTGCACATATTTATAACCCTAGAATATATATTTGATATATTCTTAAATGTCCCTAGTCGATCATTATTATGGATGGGTTATAATAATAAATTAAGACTAGCGTATGTTGAGAATTTATATGTGATATGAATTCTACATACGGGTACAAGTTGGAGAACTTGTGGACTGGACCAACCCACATAAGAATGCTAAATGGAGCATTATATATTTGTCGATAGCGATTCTTATATGTATTGTCCTTAGACGTGAGATTGTCAAGGTTCCCAACATGTGAGTCATATACTTTGATATTATTTCTAGTCATCCGTAACTGGGTGGAGTTAAGGGTAATCATTGGGTATATGATAAGTGTGTAGTGGGTTTTGTATAATCCAGAGGGGATTCGTCCAACCCATATAATGGGTATATTATCGGATGGTTCCTTGATAGAGTTGAACTGTAAATGCACGGCCGTGCTCGGATTATGATATGGTGATATCATTGGTATCCGTTTTATACAGTTAACTCGAGGATCAAGAAACCGAGATTAAACATATACGAGATTGACATATTCCATGTCTCGGTTTAATCTTGATAATGGGACGAAGGGACGATGACATGTTTGCGAGGCATTTTGAATCAGTACTGATCTTGTCGTTCGGGTAGCAATGATGTGTTGCTAGATGCCGCTCTTTGCTTATAATTGTAAAATGAGATTTTACAATTATTGCCGAATGTTACAAGTGCCTACAGGGTCACACACATAGAACCGTTGATTCGAGCAGGTGGTTGAACCGTAGTTGGACCATGGTTCGACCTAGTATTGTTGGACTATGGTTGAACCAGGGTCGTTTTGGATCAATAATTATTTGAATTATTGATCAGACATGGTGATGTGGTGTGTTGTAATCTGATTATGTTAGTGGGAGACATTAGTGATGAGGGTCATCACCTTTGGTCCACTATGTTGGCCATTTTGCTATTAACCTAATGGCATTATGTGTGAGTGGGTTGAGTGCCTTAGTGAACAGATCATTTTGCTCCTCTCTCTCATATTCATTCAGTTTTTCAGAGCATCCTTGAGAGTGTCTTGAGTGCTTCTGAGTTTGAGAGTAAAACACACACATACCCTTCTTTGAGAAAGAAGAGAGACACCACACAAAGCTCCCGAAAATCCTGTTGCTAGCACACCAGTTCGGGAGAGCTCGAAGTTGGAGAACGTGTGACGATTCCGGCTTGATCACGGTTCGTGTGGATACCGTGGAGGGGCGGGATACCTTGTCTTGCTCTTGCTGATTCCGGCACTTCAGTTAGGTGGAAGATCCTAACCGTGTAAGGTACGGAAAATTGTTATTCGGTTTATATGCTTCACATGTGTTCCTATGTTGTTTCCGGAAATTCCGCTGCATGTTTTTCTTGTATATGAGTGTCATATAGCATACCGGAAACTTACACTTATGAGACTTAGGCTCAGTTTAGAGACTCTCTGGTGGCACACCACCTATAAACACACTTTGAGAATTGATCTATACATAAGTCATAACTGATAACAAATAATTCTGAATAACATATGATCTATTGTGGGGCTGTTGACCGGTAGCACCGAGAGGGAGAAAGGGTACCACTCGGGTCCTGTTATTATAGTGAGTTGTATTCATAGAGACGGCGACGGGGGGATTGACGGGTACGCCCCTCTATTAGTATATTAGTGAGAGTACCCCTCACAGAGCTGGCGCCTTGGGGATTGTCGGGTGTACCCCTTGGTTATTTGTTATTATCCATTTCTTTTGGTGAGAGCACCCCTCACAGAGCTGACGACTTGGGGACTAACAGGTGTGCCCCAAGATTTTGGATTGTATATTCCTTTGGGAGAGCCACTTGATTATTAGTGATTTTCTTTTGTCGGAACTTACCCATTCCGGTGTATTGATATTTTTATATATCTTCTATGGGAGGCATACGCCCTGGGGAGCTTGCCAGCCGCTACCGCGCCCGACGCACACAGTAGAGGGCCCTAATAAAATATCCAACGCTAATGATATAATTAAGCATAATTATAATAAGTTGATTAATGATAATTATGGGAATAAAGTCTGATCTTGACTTTGTGTTGTGCACTGTGTCTTGTTTGTGCACTGTGGCTGTTATTGCCAGATACTGATGTATTCGTGGTTGATTTGTACTAGTATATCCCGGTTTATTTGTTTGTGGTGAGAGAGTGGTTGGTCTCACCCCCTCACAGTCTTTACACAGGTTAACTGATCGTGGATCAGAGACGCATTCAGGTAACTGTGCCTACTTTCCTGCGTGGATGGATCCATAGGTTGACACTCCATATGTTTGCATTTGTCATTGGACTCGTTATTGATTTCCACTGCGTAACTTATCGGGATGCTATTTTTGTTTTATTTGGATTGAACCTTTGTTATTTCGGTTGGTTTTTCGGTGTTTACTTGGCTTGATAAGCCTGATTTATTGTTGAGTCTTTTAGCATCCCGATGTGTAATTTATCATTATGAGATTTTGATGGATTGTTTTCTACGGAGTTTTGGCATCCCTGGACTCAAGGGTATTTTGGGTCTCTTCATTATTATTTATGTTTTGCAAATTTGCTCTTGGGATGCGGTCGTTTCATGGCCTGTGGACCTAGCTTATGGGTTTGGTCTGATTGGTCCAGAATGAAAATAATAGAAAAAAATAATAATCATACGTCTGAATTTATATATACATGAAGGTATAAAAAATAATAATAATAATCTTGCGGTAAAATATATTATTATATACACATTAAATACATATATACCAAGGATATAAATTGGGTAAAAATAATAACTACGTTATGGTATTATAAAATTACGAAAATAGACAATTATACAAGCATATCATTTTGTTGTGCATTTATGTGATTGTATGTTAATACATTTAGGTGAAGAGAATGCGAACGTGGACTTGGAACCCGCGGGCAAAGTTCCCGAGGAATTTATCGACTAAGGTGAGGACAAGTAATTATTAATATGCTGCCCATTATACCGAGTTGTGGTTGTTGATATTTTGTCGTATATGACTTGTTGTGAATAATTTGTTGTGACTGTGAATGGTTGATGGATTGTGTATTTAGTTGTTGATATTGTTGTTGTTGTTGTTGAGAAGTGCGTATGAGATGTGTACCGAGAGTATCTGTGTTGTGATTAAAACTATCCAGACGAGTTAAGAGGCAGAGTGCCTACTCGGGGTAAGTTATGAGAATTTAAATGACAATGAGTAATAATAGTGGTATCACATAGACAGTTAGATAATCACAGTTAAGTGTTGGTACGGCTAGATGGTAGTCATCTTGAGATTTGTATTATGATCTAATTCATGTTATGAGAGGGAGGACTGCAGGACTCGGTTATTGTGATGTCTTGTGATTTGTGATGTTCTGGTTTAACGGGGAGTACCCTGGGGTTAGCTAACCTGACTACCAGGCACGACCAACATTTAATTTGTGATAGGGGCCCTGCTAATAAAATTTGGTTAAGTCTAACAGGCTAGATGTTAAGAAGGATAGCCGGTGAGTGTAGGTTAGGTTGTTGTTGTACCTTTGTGATGTATTAATTGTTCTTGATAACTTAGTTGTACTGGTTGTTTGTATATTAATCATTACTTGTGGATTTTACCCCGTGAGCACTTCGGACTCACCCCTCGCCTACGTGACCGATAGATTGCTCTTAGTACAGGATCGTGCCAGGAAAGCTGCGGCTTACCCTCTGCCAGACCCGGATCCATACTCTGCTGCATCTTTTATTTGTGGTGTGCTGTTGTTATTTTCAAGTCTTTCGCTGCTGTTGTGTGTCACTCTGCTTCTGTTGTTGGTTGCTGTTGAGACTGCTATTTGTAATAATTGTCCCCGTGCTCGGGTGACGTGTGTGGTTTGCTACATTAAGCTATGCTTTGGTTTGACTTTATTGTATGACTTGGATGTTATCCCAGTAATAATAAGATGGCCACGTGTTTACCGTGAATAATGGTAAATACGGGGTCATTTCGTTTCATTTTGGTAGCGAAGCGGGCAGTAGGTATTTTGATGATTGTTGTGCTTGTTTGCTGTGCATAGCTCGCTCCACATGATTAACATATTACAAGCATCTCCATATAGGTATCGGGTCATGGATCCGGTTGAGGGACACCAGCTTGCTGAACAGATGCACTTGGATGGAGACCAAGTGTCGGTTGACCAAGTGTCGCTGGAGGTGGGCAACCAGCGTATGGTGGAGCACAAGTGTGAAGGCCCTCTCCCCGAGGGACCCACCATATTCAGGTATTGTTACATCACTCCCTCCACCCGATTAAATCCTTTACCATGCCGCAGCACTAGGGATTCGAAGTTAGAACGTGATGCTTTTTATCCCCCTCAAGGAGAGCACCTTCACCAATTCATCTTTACCATGCCGCAGCACTAGGGATTCGAAGTTGGAACGTGATGCTTTTTATCCCCCTCAAGGAGAGCACCTTCACCAATTCATCTGCAGCTGAATTGGTGAAGGTGCTCTCCTTGAGGGGGATAAAAAGCATCACGTTCTGAGTTTGAATCCCTAGTGCTGCAGCATGGTAAAGGATTTAATCAGGCGGAGGGAGTGATGTAACAATACCTGAATATGGTGGGTCCCTCGGGGAGAGGGCCTTCACAACAGGGGATGCCACATGCGCTACCTATAGAGAAGATGCAGATGATGATGCAAATTCTCCACAATCAAACCGTCCGCAACGAAGGACCGACTGACGATCCTGTCTACACTAAGCTAACCAAACTTGGAACTAAAAACTTCCCGGGAGCAACAGATCCTCGTTTCGCAGAGGAGTGGTTGCGCCAGACCACAAGGGTTATGTATAAACTGAGATGCACAGATGACCAATGGGCGAAATACGCTGTATCTCTCTTTAGGGAGACGGCTATCAACTGGTGGGAATCTGTCACAGGGGACATACCAAAGCCTGTGGTGATGCCATGGGCAGAATTCACGGTGATGTTCAGGGATAAGTACATCACTGACCAGTTCCGAGAGCGCATGCAGTGTGAGTTCCTGGAGCTGCGACTGAACAACATGACCGTGACAGAATATGAGGAGAAGTTTAACCGTTTGTCCATGTACGCGGGAAATCTTGTGGCTACCATAGAAGCCAAATGTCAGCATTTCTAGAGAGGATTACATCCCGACATTAGAGCAATCATGGGGTGTAGGGAGTATTCTGGATACCAGGCTATGGTAAAAGATGCCCAGAAAGGCCGATGGAACCTGGTTAGACCAACAGGCAGTTCGTCGAGAAGCCCAAAAGAGGGCAGCCGCAATGGTCCTTATGAACTAGAATAAGAGGACCTTTGTGACTACGGCCAGTGCACCAGTAGTCGGACGAGGCCAGAACTCGTCAGCATCATATGGACGTGGATGGAACAACAACCGCAAAGCTTCAACCGGCGGATGGACCGGAACTAAAGGAACCACCTTTGGTGATAATCGTAGTAGAGCTCCTTTGTCCATGATTAGATGTTTCAATTGCAACGAGTTGGGACATTACCGTTTTGCATGCCCAAAGCTTGGAAGGGCCGAGAACTCTACCCCGACACAGACCGTTCCAGCCTCGGTAGCAAGTGCACCGAGTGGACCTAGGGGTTCTGGACAAGGCCGTGGATGAGGAAACTCTACTGCACAGACACAATCTGCTGCCAATCAGAGTGTAGCGGTCCCTAGAGCCTTCGTAATCACTGCAGAAGATGATCCTGATGATGCCCAAGTAATTGCAGGTACCGTTATAGTTTATGATAATGTTGCACATACTTTAGTAGATCCTAGAGCTACACATTCTTTCATAGCTCAGAACTATGCCATACAATATAACTGTGGAAATGAGAAGCTAGAACACCCGATGAGGGTTAGGTTACCTGCAGGTATTATAGTAAGGTTAGACCGTGTATGTAAGGACGTACCCTTAGTATACGGCAAAGAAACCTTTCCTGCCCAACTTATTGTCATGAATATGGGGGTTTTGATATAATTTTGGGTATGGATTGGTTGTCGAAGTATCGAGCAATGGTGGATTGTCGAGCTAAGCAAGTGACGCTGACATCCACCGGAGATTGACTGATTATCTTGACCGATATAGGGAGAGCTGCGACCTCATGTAGTATCTCTGCTACTCAAGATTTCGGAATGAAGCAGAATGGTCCGAATGCCTTGTTGACCCATGTCTCAGGCAAAGAAACTAGAAATTCGACTCCCGAAGACATACTGCTAGTAAAGGAGTTTCCCGATGTGTTTCCAGAAGATCTACCGGGATTGCCTCCCGACAGAGAAGTGGAGTACACTATCAACCTAGTACCTGGAGTTACCCCCATCTCGATGGCGCTTTACCAAATGGCACCAACAAAACTACAAGAGCTGAAGAAATAGTTGGATGATCTTCTCGAGAAGAGTTTCATTAGACCCAGTACCTCACCTTGGGGTGCACTGGTGCTGTTCGTAAAGAAGAAAGATGGTAGTATGCGGATGTGTGTAGATTATCGACAACTGAACAAGGTGACAATAAAGAACAAGTATCCGTTGTCTAGGATCGATGATCTCTTCGACCAGCTACAGGGAGCTTCGGTGTTTTCCAAGATCGACCTCTGATCAGGTTACCATCAGATCAAGATTGCGGAGAAGGACATACCAAAGACTGCATTCCGCACTCGGTATGGCCACTTCGAGTTCACAGTGGTACCCTTCGAGGTAACCAATGCACCAGCAACGTTTATGTGCTTGATGCACTTGGTCTTGAAGGAATTCCTTGGCAAGTTTGTTGTGGTTTTCATTGATGACATCCTTATCTACTTGTAGGACAAGAAGGAATATGAGGAGCACCTGAGGATAGTTCTTCAAAGGCTATGAGAGAAGAAACTGTATGCCAAGTTCAACAAGTGTGAATTCTTGCTAAGAGAAGTTTCCTTCCTTGGACATGTAGTAGGAGGAGATGGGATAAAGGTAGATCCCGCCAAAGTTAAAGCTGTTCTGGAGTGGGAGCCTCCTAAGAATGTGCCCGAAGTCAGGAGTTTTCTTGGCCTTGCAGGATACTATCGGAGGTTCATTGAAGGTTTTTTCTTGATAGACAGTCCCATGATGAAGCTGTTAAGGAAAGAACAACCCTTCACTTGGAGTCCAGAATGTCAAAAGAGCTTCGAGGAGTTGAAAAAGAAGCTAACCACAACACCAGTGTTAACAGTACCCAAGCTAGGAGTAGAGTACGTGTTGTTCTATGATGCCTCTGGTCATGGGTTAGGAGCTGTGCTCATGAAAAAAATTACCCGACACACAATGTGGAGATGGCAGCCATGATTCTGGCATTGAAGATTTAGAGACATTACCTGTTTGGAGAGAAGTGTCGGATCTTCACCGACCACAAAAGTCTCAAGTACATCATGAATCAGAAAGAGCTCAACTTACGACAGAGATGTTGGGTTGAGCTATTGAATGATTATGATTGTATTATCGAGTACCACCCTGAAAAGGCTAATGTAGTAGCTGATGCCTTGAGTCAGAGACAGCTAGACAAAGCATCCAGTACTTACTCGATGTCCGCCCTCATTTAGTTGAGGAAGTTGGGAGCTGACCTGACGATTGATGATACGTGAGCCTTGATAGCACATATGAATGTAAGTCCAACCTGAGAGGATGGATTGTGGAATTACAAGATGGAGATTCAGATCTCGTCAAGCTAAAAGAAGGAGTACGTAGCGGCAAAGAAGATAAGTTTCGCATAGCTAAAGATGGAGCATTGATGATTGGGAAACGGCTTTGTGTACCCAAAGTCGGAGACCTGCGTAGCCAGATTCTGGAAGAAGGACATATGACCCCATATGCTATGCATCCAGGAAGTACCAAGATGTATCAGAATCCGAGGAGCCATTATTGGTGGCCTCGTATGAAGAAGGATGTGGCAGAATACTTGCGAGATACATCACCTGTCAACAAGTGAAAGCCGAGCACCAAGCACCAGCTGGGAAGATGAGGTCTCTCACAGTACCAGAATGGAAGTGGGAGATGATCACGATGGATTTCGTGACAGGGTTACCAATGACTCAAAGGAAGCATGATGTCGTTTGGGTCATTGTCGACCGATTGACCAAAATCGCTCATTTTCTTCCTATCCGCCAAACCGATACCATGGACACATTGGCGAGAAAATATGTTGCTGAGATTGTGAGACTACATGGTATACCCAAGTCTATAGTGTCTGATCGAGATCCAAGGTTTACCTCTCGATTTTGGAAAATTCTACAAGAAGCGCTCGGTACTAAGTTAAGCTTCAGTACTGCCTTCCATCTACAGATGGACGGACAGTCTGAAAGGACTATCCGGACTCTGGAAGATATGCTCAGAGCTTGCGCACTCAACCTTAGTGGAAGTTGGGACAAGTATCTACCTTTGGCAGAGTTTGCTTACAATAATGGTTATTATTCTAGTATTGGTATGCCGCCCTTCGAAGCCCTATATGGAAGGAAGTGTAGAAGTCCAGTTTGTTGGGATGAAGAAGGACTTCGATTGATTGTTGGTCCAGATTTGGTCAAACAAACAATTGACAAAATCCAGACAGTTAAACAGTGCATGAGAGCCGAACAGGATAGACAGAAGAGTTATGTAGACAAACACTAGCGAGAGATGGAGTATCAAGTTGGTGAAAAGGTTTTCCTCCGAGTTACGCCATGGAAAGGCGTAATCAGGTTCGGGAAGAAAGGAAAGTTAAGCCCCAGACACATTGGACTTTATGAGATCGCAGAAAGAGTCGGACCTTTAGCATACAGATTGGCATTACCTGAAGAACTATCATGTATCCATCGTGTTTCATGTCTCGATACTAAGGAGATACCGATTTGATCCAAGTCATATAGTGACACCGACAGAAGTTGAGGTAGCAGAGGATCTAACATATACGGAAGTGTCGGAGCGGATTCTTGCTCGCGAAGTACGACAGCTAAGGAAACGTACCATTCCCATGGTAAAAGTCAAGTGGAGTAAGCATTCAGCTAATGAATCTACATGGGAAGTTGAAGAGCACATGCGAGCGCAGTACCCGCATCTGTTTGAAGAACCGGGATCGAATTTTGGGGACGAAATTCCTTAAGGGGGGAAGGGTGTAACAGCCCAGGTAAATTTTATGTTTTACCACGACCGTAATTCTTTTGCACAGCGATTTACCGAGAGAAATTGACCTTTGGTAATTATTTCATAGTAAACCGAGCAACGGATTTTAATTTCGAGTCTCATTCCATACCCCGGATATTTTTGCGGAATTTCCGGGACAAGTTGGAATTTTCCGGATTGGTAAAAGCGTGAAAAGACGATTATACTCCTGGTTCAATTTGGAACCCAAGAGGAACTGGAAGGGCATAAAAGTTTTTTGTTGGACCAGATTTTTCTACTCAATCATGCACGTACACACAGTAACCCTCTATAATTCAGCTCAATTATTCACTAATGGTAGACATCTTTATCCTGTTCTTTGTCTGCTTCAGTTATTTGCTTCCCTTTTTCTGGCTTTTAAAATCATACCGGTCCTGCAACACAAACCACGCAAAACATCACCAGCTTCCCAGTTAAACTGCTTCCCATTTTGTTCCTGTTCGTTCCCTGCATCATTTCTCAAACCACCCAGTTCCCATTTTTCCATACAATTTTAATGCTATTATACAAAAAAAAAAAACAACAACAACCCCTTCTGCAGCCCCCAAAACGACGTCACCCCACCAACCCCTCTTCTTCTTCTTCCTTCACTCTCCACTGCCGACCATCGAACCCAACCACCACCGCGAGCACCAGCACGACCCCCACCTCCCGCCTCTCCTTCTCTTTCTCGCTTCCTCCCGCCGCCCCCAGTCGCCGCCAGCCTCGCTTCCTCCACACGACCGCCACGATGCCGTCCTCTTCGCGTCAGTCGTCACAGCCACATCGCCATCTTCTTCCTTTCTCTTCTTCGTCTGCGCCGCAGCAGCCACCGGAAGAGGCCGCAACTCCTCGTCTGCCGTCGCCACCGCTGCTGTTAGGTGAGCAGATCCGTTGTTGAAGACGACCCGAATAAGTGGGTTGCGGGTCGGGTTAATGGTCTGGGTCATCGCCTGGGCCTGCTCTAGTTTGGGCTCTGCACCTGGGTTTCATGCTTGGGTTTAATGCTTTGGATCAGGGCTGGCACACTTGGGTTGGCCTGTGGACCTAGCTCATGGGCTTGGTCTGATTGATCCAGACTGAAAATAATAGAAAAAAATAATAATCATATGCTAGAATTTATATATACATGAATATATATATTCTGGAGGTATAAAAAAATAATAATAATAAGGTGAGGACAAGTAATTATTAATATGCTGCCCGTTATGTCGAGTTGTGGTTGTTGATATTTTGTCGTATATGCCTTGTTGTGAATAATTTATTGTGACTGTGAATGGTTGATGGATTGTGTATTGAGTTGTTGATATTGTTGTTGTTGTTGTTGAGAAGTGCGTATGAGATGTGTACCGAGAGTATCTGTGTTGTGATTAGAACTATCAAGACGAGTTGAAAGGCAGAGTGCCTACTCAGGATAAGTTATGAGAATTTAAATGACAGTGAGTAATAATAATGGTATCACCTAGACAGTTAGATAATCACAGTTAAGTGTTGGTACGGCCAGATGGTAGTCATCTTGAGATTTGTGTTATGATCTAATTCATGTTATGAAAGGGAGGACTACGGGACTCCCGGCCGAGGACTACAGGACTCGGTTATTGTGATGTTTTGTGATTTGTGATGTTATAGTTTAACGGGGGAGTACCCTGGGGTTAACTAATCTGACTACCAGGCACGGCCAATATTTAATTTGTGATAGGGGCCTTGTTAATAAAATTTGGTTAAGTCTAACAGGCTAGATGTTAAGAAGGATAGTCGGTGAGTGTAGGTTCGGTTGTTGTTGTACCTTTGTGATGTATTAATTGTTCTTGATAACTTGGTTGTACTGGTTGCTTGTATATTAATCATTACTTATGGATTTTACCCGGTGAGCACTTCGGACTCACCCCTCGCCTACGTGACTCGGTCATATAGATTGATTGCTCTTAGTACAAGATCGTGCCAGGCAAGCTGCCAGACCCGGATCTATACTCCGCTGCATCTTTTATTTGTGGTGTGCTGTTGTTATTTTCATGCCTTCCGCTGCTGTTGTGTGTCACTCTGCTTTTGTTGTTGGTTGCTGTTGAGACTGCTATTTGTAATAATTGTCCCCGTGCTCAGGTGACGTATGTGGTTTGCTACATTAAGCTATGCTTTGGTTTGACTTTATTGTATGACTTGGATGTTATCCCAGTAATAATAAGATGGTCATATGTTTACCGTGAATAATGGTAAATACGGGTCAAGTTGTTTCATTTTGGTGGCGGAGCGGGCAATAGGTATTTTGATGATTGTTGTGCTTGTTTGCTGTGCATAGCTCGCTCCACATGATTAACATATTACATGCATCTCTATTAACATATTACGTGGCGGGCTGCCCAGATTTCAGGTTGGGAAGGTGTTCCAAAACGACGTCGTTTTGGAGCGAGAGGACGTCGTTTTGGAACACCTGCCCAACCTAAAATCTGGGCAGCCCACCACGTCAGCAGGTATCTGATCAGGGAATCACGTTTGGCCTGCCCATGCAAAGTCGGGGTATATGCCTTGCCAAAAAATACGTCGTTTTGGAGCGAGAGGACGTCGTTTTGGAACACCTGCCCAACCTGAAATCTGGGCAGTCCGCCACGTCAGCAGGTATCTGATCAGGGAATCACGTTTGGCCTGCCCATGCAAAGTCGGGATATATGCCTTGCCAAAAAATATGTCGGGGTATATAATTAGTCAAACCACTAAACATGGGGCAAAAAACCCAATTTATAAATTCTAGTGGCATTTGGTAAACACAAGCAGGGAACACAGCCTATTTCGATTTGATTTATTTATGGCTTTAGCACGGTTTATGAGTTTTTTTTCCTTTTTTTTTTTTGTCAAAGTCTAGCGAGTTACTAATATATCATGAAATAACAAAAAACATTAAAAAATGAAGGAGAGTTCCAAGTCCAAAACATGAATTTCCATAGCCAAATCGCATGTAGCATTAGCTTAGACATTTCCCGGAGATAAAGACAAGATAAACATAATGATTTTCGTTCACGACCTATGAATCACATTTATCCAAATGTTATATTTGGTACTCTTACTGTTCAAATTCGTCAATTATATATCCCGATTTTTTTCCTGTCAATTATGCATAGACGAAATATTTTTTTTCCTAATTGATACTGGTGAATTAGATTATGGATGATATTTGTTTGGGACAGGAGTATCAATAGTTGGTTGCAAACATTAAGTTCTTTTTAGTCCAAGTGGTAAGCGAATCGGTTCCGCTTAAGCGAGGTCTCGGGCTCGAGTCCTTATGTATGCAGAAAATTCTCATTGAGAGACTCACCCACCATACCCAGATGTGCGACGCGGATCGGGTCCGGATTAGTTGGGGCAAAGCTTCGGAAACCGGATGGGGAACAAAAAAAATTAAGTTCTTTCTAAATGCTCATAAACAATGGTTTATTTCTTTTATAGAAAAGATAGGCAAAGCCTTAATTTTATCCATGTGTTATACACATTAGGTCAATTTACTCCCTAAGTTTTAGTTTGGATCAATTGAATGTCTATGTTTGTAAAATTGGGTCAATTTTCCCCCTGAATTTTAATTTGGTTCGATTGAATGTTTGTGTTTGCAAGATTTGGGTCAATTTCCCTCTTGAGTTTGTAAAATTGGACCAATTTAGAGTGGATACATGCAATTTCTTATTCATCCACGTCACTTGTTTCATTTCCGTGAACAATCGTAACTTGTTGAGCTTCGGTTGTTTGGCATGACACACCATGCACTAAATCCATATTAATTACACTTAATTTTAACTACAACTTGGGTCAAGGAGTAAATTGACTCAATTTTATAAACATGGACATTCAACTGGTCCAAATTGAAAACTCACAGAGTAAATTGATCCAAGTTTATAAATACAAATATTCAATCGATCTAAATTAAAAATTAGGGGGCAAATTGAACCAAGATGTATAATATAGGGATGAAATTGGAGTTTATGCCAAATACTAGTCAAGGAACAGTTTTTTACTTGCTTTTGGCTTTTGTAAAGGATTGACAACTATCCCTCTCCTCCATCCAATATTTTTGACTAGTTAATGCCCACATTTTGCAATTGTTTGGAAGTATTGACAATACAATACTCATCCCTTATTATGCCGACTATAACATAAAGTGTTAGTATGGCCGAGCTAGTTTGGCCTATATCTGATCTATTTGCTTCCCTGGTATGTAAGAATATATTATTTGGTTTATGATAACACCCTTTACGTTTGGAAGGAAAATAAAAAAGAAGATAAATTACGTGATAAGTGTCGGAACAAGTAGATTTTTGGTCCCTGTACTGTCTTCAATTTTGAAATGTCAGCCTTGTATTAAAATTTTATGGATTTTGGTCCTCGTACTACTTTAAAGATATGGTTTTTGGTACCTCCGACCACAGGGCGACAGTCGGAGACACGTGTCACCATATTATTCGCTCACGTCTTCATGTGGGCCACACCGACCCGGATCAACTAGAAAGATAACTCGTTCTCAATGCCTAGGTCGACCCAGTCGGTGGGGCCCACATGAAGACGTGGGCAAATAATAATGGTGACACGTGTCTCCGACGGTCGCCCGGTGGCCAGAAGTACCAAAAACTAGACCTGGCAGTTCGTGTTGACGGGTCGGGTTCGTGTCGGGTTGAACAGGTAAACAGGTTTCAATTTCTCAACCCGTACCTGACTTGTTTAATAATCGTGTCGTGTCGTGTCAACCCGTTTATAATCGTAATCGTGTCGGGTTCGGGTTGACCTGCGGGTTACCTGTTAATTCTAGGAAGTCTACAAATTTGTTTGGAGTTTGTCTATTTTGCACATTTTTCAAGCAAATAGGTATATAATTAGATTTTTTATATATTAAATATAATTATAGATTGTAGAATCATAATATAATATTATTTTAAATCATATATAATAATAATTTTGGATAATTTTAATAATTTTGGCCTTAAATAGTAAATAAGTCATGTATTAAATCAGTAAAATATATAGACCCTAAATATAATCAAGTCATAAATAGATACCCATCGGGTTGGAGGGTCAACCCGCGACCTGACCTGCTAATTTTCGTGTCGTGTCGGGTCAACCCATTTAATTAAACGGGTTGAAAATCTTTGATCTATACATGCTAATTTCGTGTCGGGTTCGTGTCGTGTTGTCGGGTCGAAACCTGTTTTGCCAGGTCTACCAAAAACCATATATTTGAGGTAGTACAAGGACCAAAATCTATAAAATTTTAGTACAGGGCTGACATTTTAAAATCGAGAGTAGTATAGGGACCAAAAATCCTCTTTTTCCGATAAGTATCCATAGAGTGGACATGCAATTTTTTTTAATCAAAACATCATCACTTTCATTGAAAGGAGGGTCCTCTCGATGAGTTTACAAAAAGTCTCAGGTAGACCAGAAAAAAAGCCAGAGCTAACATACTTCCTGGCATAACTATCTAGCCAATCAGCAGGCATATTGGCCTCCCTGGGCACAAAACAGAACTCACAGAATTGAAAACTACTTGTAAGACTCAAAATGCGAGAAAGGAAATGTTGCAGCTCCATATTGGCCAACTTAATGGCATCAATCAGTGTCCTGCAATCCAACTCAAAGACCACTTCCGACAGCTTCAAGCTTGCTGCCTTATGCATTCCAAGCAACATACTCCGAGCCTCCCCTTGCAAAGCAGAGGAGCAGGATTTACGCATCAAGACCAGGTCAATAAGGCGACCACAATGGTCCCTGAACACCACACCAATACCCAAGGACCCGTCTTGAGCCACATAAGAAGCGTCGCAATTAGCTTTAAGAAAACTGGACTGAGGAGGGTGCCATCCAATGGAAGAGGACGAAGGAACTCGCATTGAGGTAGAGAAAAGAGATTGTCGCTGTTCACACAGCTCTGCAGACAACCTCATGGCACGAAATACCGCCTTTTCGGGGTAGATAGGCTTGTGATCAAAAATAGCACCATTCTTGTGTTTCTAGATTTCCCAACAGATATGCGCCACATGCAACACCCTGCTCTCATCCATTCCCGGCCTGTTACACATCTCAAACCACCATGATTTGAAACTGAAAGAGCCTAGTCTCTCAGGCCGAAACCCCAAAGGGCTTGCTAGCCAAGTAGCCCTGGCATGGCTAAAAAAAAATAAGAGATGCTCCACCGTTTCATCTTCACCATCGCACAACTTGCAAATTCCGGATTGATTAACCTTCCTTATAACCAGGTTATCTTGAGTAGGCAGTGCATTTGAGGCCGCTTTCCATAGGAATAGCTGGATCTTTGGGACCGTGGACATGCAATTTTAAATGACCAAATTGGGCTGAAGAGTGAAGGCTATTTAGCTTGATATTCTGATTGCTTTATGGGCCGATAAGGTCTACACTAGGGTTAATTATATTTTCACCCCCTAAATTCCGGTTTATTTTTGACTCATCTCCTGAACTTTTTGTTTTGTCAATTGACCACTTGAATTCTCAATTTGATGCAATTGAGTGCTTCCGTCCAAGGGCACTAGGGTTCCGTAAATTACACAAACGGAATGCAGATGATCGACACGTGGCAAGGTCATTACTGTCTATTCTTTTTGCATTTTAATTTTTAGAAAAAATATAAAAATAGAAAAAAAAGACAAACCACCCAATGATTAGTATTGTTTTTAAGAAAAAAAAAGATAAAATATTTATATCGTATGAAAAGAAAAAATAAAGATGAGAAAATAAAATATTTATACTTGTAAAAATAAAATTTATTTCTCTTATATAAAATAATAAAAGAAAATCTTTATATAAAAGGAAAAAAATTATTTGCCACATTTTTCTTAAATTCTTTTTAAATTATTTTAAGAAAGAATGAAAAATAAAATATTTTTATAAAAAAGGTTTCTTTGCCACCTTTTTTTGTAAATTTATTTTTTATTTTTTTAAGAAAGAATGAAAAAGAAACTATTTATATATATAAAAACATATTTATATAAAAGAAAAAGGAAAAAATCTTTGCCATAGTTTTTTAAATTTCTTTTTTAAATTTCTTAAAAAGTATGAAAAAAGAAAATATTTATATAAAAAAAGAAGAGAAAAAAGTTGTAACAGCCCGGGTAAAATTTTTGATTTTTACCGGGACTGTAGAAATTGTTTTACCGTGATTTACTGTTGAATTAATCTCGGGTAATTAATTCGAGGTAAATCGATAGTCATTTTTCGAAACCGAGAACTTTCCCGCGCTCGTGATTTTCCCGCGGATTTTTCGGAACTAAGTTGGTATTTTTTTCGGGTTTCGGAATTTCTCGGAAAATCACACCGGAAAATAACTAAGGAGGTATCGGTTATTTTCTGGTCCGGATCGGACTCGCCCGTAATACGGACGAATCGCATTATTTGAGCTCACATGCATAATAGTGAAAAAAAAAAACAAAAAAAAAAACAGATTAAAAGAAGAAGGCAACCGGTGGAGAGGAGAAGAAAAAAAAAAGAAAGAAGAAAAAAAAATGGAGAGAAAAGGAAAAAAAAGAAAACCGTGAAGTGAGAAAATAGGAAAAAAAAAGAAAAGAAAAAAATAGGAGGAGGAGGAGTTGCAGCCGCCCGTGAACGCCACCAACGCCGCCACCATCTCTTCTCCTTCCTCCTACCACCGCTGCGACTCCACCACCGACGACTGCCTCCACGCCGTGCGCCGCCTCGCCTTGTCACCCTCGTCCTGCTCGCGCCGCCGCTGCTCCGTGGAAAGATGAGCCAACGAGACGCCGCCACCGCCTTGGTCGAGGGGGACCCGACTTGGATCCGACTCCCTCCGCTCGCGTCTCGCCTTCGCCGCCCTTCAACTCGCGCCGTGCCGCCTGCAGCCGCTACGCCGTCACCTTTGCCATCCCCAGCCCGCGCCGCCAGTGCCGTCGCCGACCTCTGCAGCTCAAGGTGAGCTTGAGCAGACCCGGTGGTGAGGTAGCGGGTCGGGTTGACCCGTACAACGTGAGTTGGATCTGAACCTTGTTGGGTTGAGCCGCTGGGCCGGACCTCTGGGCCTGCACGTGGGCCGCTCCTGGGCTCCTGCTTGGGGCCTGGGCTAGGCACTGTGCATGGCCTGATCCGGTACTGTTTAGGCCCAGTCTAGTAAAAAAAAAGAATTAATAAATAAATATATATAAATGTATTTATTAATTAATCTGATATATAATTTCGAAAAAAAATTAAATTATATATTTAATTTGAGAAAAATATGGACAATTTGATTCTGGAATTTTTATTAAAATCTAAATATATTTACTTTGATAAATAATTAGATTATGTTTAGGAAACTATTATTAATTGGAAAAAACATATATATATACCCTGAAATTAATTTCTGGAAATTATATATATGTAATATTTTCGTTTGGAAATTGTAGTTGTGGAAATTATATATATGTACTTTGGGAATTAAAGTTAATTATATTTTGTGTTGGAAAATTAAATTGTATATGAATTTAGAAAAAGATAAATAATATATATATATATATATATATTCTGAAAATTATAAAAAGGTCATTATTTTTCTGGCAAAATATGATGATTATTATTTTGGAAATTATACTTATTTTATGAAAATATATTTTGAAAAAGAGTTTTTAATTAAAGTATAGTACCGAAATAATATTCGGATATACGTTCGGATAAATATTTTCGGTAAATGGAAATAAAAACGGATAAGAATCGGGATGAGTATTTCGTAGTATTGGCATCATAGTATACCGATTATGTGCATTTATGTATGTGTATGTATGGTTTTGTGGTATAGGTTGGATATCGGGCAGTTTCCCGAGGAGCCGGCGTCGGACTGGACATTATTTTTCGAAGTTGAGTAATCGGCCAAGGTGAGGATAGATAACCCTTGATATGTGCCCGTAATACTGTGTTTGTTTTGTTGTTTGACTGAATTGCTGAGATGATTACTGTTGGTTGATTGACTGCTATGATGTTGTCGTTGTTGTTGATGTTAGACTGTGATATTGGATTTGCGGTACTGTGTTGAGAATAATGATGGACTGGACAATGTGGTTAATTGTGTGTTTTGTTGTTGGAATGAACTACTGAGAGGG
>JAKUCV010000796.1:3030-14705 GCA_028386065.3 Turnera subulata
GAACATCGATGTTATGCCTAATTTTAAAAACAACGGTCACTAGAACATCGATGTTTGGGATTCCAACATCGATGTTATTTGCCTACTGCCTATTTTGAAGAATTGTGCAAAGGCAGGAACATCGATGTTTAAGTTCACAACATCGATGTTCTTGGCTCGGAAAACATTTATATGCATGGAAATATGTTATGTGATGCATGAGCAAATTTTATCTTATTTTGAGCCAATGTCCTAGAAAAGTTGAGTGTTATACCTTGTACAATTTATGAATCTAACTCTTCATTTCTTGGCTCTTCTATCTTGTGCTCATTCACTTTGATCCTTTGTTCTTGAATGGTTTCTTTTGCTTGGGGATTGGTTTGACTTCATTTCTTTTTGCTTCATCTTTGTCATGATCTGGAATTGGTTTGTCAATTATCAAAACCTGCAATGAATGAACCATGAAGACATAGGTTCTAACATAAGTAACAAGATCATCACTCCCATTGTGAATACCTCAAGACCGAAAATCCATAATATATATTTCATGTTTTAATCCTAAAAGTATTTCCTTTTTCACACACCAATTCAGCCAAAATCGTATATAACCCGGATCATACCTTAGGCACTAGAACCTGATCATTACCAATTCACAGTTATAATTCCATACCTTAAATTCCTCAAGACCCAAACATCCTTACATAACTCATACTTATAAATCTATCGCCCAAGCCACACTTAACATGAACATCAAAGTTTCTTTGTCAAAGAACTTAAAACATCATTGTATCTGTCATCACATAATACCTACTAGCGATAAATTCATGATTCCCGAGATCACCCCAAAATCACCTCAATGTTATCGGCATCCTCATCCAGCACATGAACTATAACCTCAGCAGAGAATCATGACCGAAACCTTTTTATCACAATCATCATTAATATCTCAAATCTCAATAAAGTTAAGTACCTCAAGTATCATTAAAAGATGTTTTCCCAAATATACCATTAGATCAACCTCAAATTAATTCAAGAGAATATCAGTTCAAACTCCGAACAAGATTTTAATCCATATTTATAATTTCACAAGTAAATTCAAATCCTCGAGCTCAGCAAATCAGACCACAAATAACATGATCACCAAGATTACCAGAATCATATCCATAAGCATCATATCAGATAATCTCCTGACATATGTAATATCCAAAAGCAAATCGATGGTTCTTACTTGTATTGGCCAGTTCCACACAGACAAGAAACACAAGTAAAGAGTCAAGAGTCTACACCGACTCTGACAAAACAGTAGATATTCCACAAAACAAACCTTGCAATAGCCTAAGCTGTAGAGGTAAGCATATCATTTCAATGACAATACCGGGTCAGTCCGACCCTCAGCAGGTGCGTGTCCTCTACCAGATCCATAGAAAAACTCACTATATGGATGCATAAGACAATGCAATAGATGACTAAAAAAGGAGCAGACCTATGCACACAAGAGCACAAAACATTGCACATCCCCAAGGATCTATAGCCTGCTCCGCTACCAATTGAAACGCCCGTATCCCAAATTTTCCATTCAATTAATTATAACATGTGAAATGACCAAAATGTCCTTCTACCCGGGATACGATATCATCAACATGATCAACAATTAATCATATAGTAAATAATACAATACGAGTATGCAGCGGAAGACAAATAAATAAAGAAACACGGATGTAATGCACTCTATGGATCCGACCCGAGGAGGAAAGCACCGGCACCTGCTGATATGCACTCTTGACTGATGATCAGGTAACCTGTGTAAAGATGTGAGGGGTGAGACCAACCACTGTCTCACCATAACAAATAAACCAAAGTATACAAATACAAATCAACTACAATTATACCGTATCAAGCACTAGCAGCCACAGTGCACAAAACACAGAGTCAATCATTTGTTATTCCACGTTTGTCATGAATTAGCTTGTACTTGTTATGCTTAGTCAATTATCAGAGATTAATGCTTTATCTTAGTTTTAGTATTTTATTAGGGCCCTCTACTGTGTGGGTCAAGCTCGGTTCCGTCAGTACAGACAATCAGGGCATAAGCCCAAGATAGAAACGGTCCACAACCCAGGGTATATTCAACCCTTCCCGAAGGGCTGTAGCTGACCCATATTCTAAACTGCATAAACCATGCTATCCTGGATGTGATCTCGAGGGGTAAACTTGTCACTCACATCCGCCGGTCAACTGCCCCACAGTAGAATTTCTTTAGTACGTTATTCTTAGTTATGCTTTAAGATTTCTGTGTGCCATACGTTATGATTGCCTAGGATTGTGTGGATTTAACATTTTGTTCTCAAGTCCGGGCCTCCGGCCCACAAATCACCACACGAACCACAAAATCATAAATCATGTTATTTAGCATAACAAACAAAACATGCTCAACTGGCATATCATATCACACCGGCAAACAATTCATATAATTAGGCATACCGCATCAAAGGCATCATCCTTAAGATACAAAGTGCAAGTAAGATCATCAGCATAACAGGCATACAAGCATACAGCACAATGCCAAACAAGAATTTCAACTTCATATACCATGTCTATTACCCGAGTATTGTAGGCAATAATGCATACAAAGGTTTATATATCCTCACCCGGCCATATTAATTGCCTCGGAGAATGAAGCCCCGTTCCACCCCGACATTCCTATATTCATAACAAAATATAATCGCACATAAGGCACGCACATAAAATGATGGATGCTTACTATTGCTTTGATTATATCATTATACCAACCCGGGTCCTTAAGCCCAATTAAATCAATAAAACATGGGTCTAAGCCCGACAAGCTCTATAACCTAGGCCCGGGACTAAAAGTCCGCTTATGTTTAATTATTTGTCTTGATTAACGGGTCATAGGGCCTAAAGCCCTTATCCAAAATAGTTATCGTGTTTAACTATCCATTGGGCCTAAAGCCCATCCCCATAATAGTCATTGGGCCTAAAGTCCATATCTGTAATAGTCTTTGGGCCTAAGGCCCATATATACTCAACATGACATTACTTGGGCCTAGGCCCAGCCCGTTCTCAAAACCGTATTAAACGAACTCCCGAGCCCAAACCTTTTCGGCCTACAGGTACTATATGCATCGAATATATTTCGGCCACGCCACTCAACTCTCCAAACCCGGTTTCCCCTAAGTCTATTTATATTTTAATACATCGATTAAGAAGCATATCTAGTACATGACATGTACAAAATTAGATTACAGGCATCGCCGGGAATTACCATTTATTGCCGACTCAAGATGCTCGCAGGAACAGTAACCCGGGTCGAAGGGAACAGTATCCCAACCCCAGAAACACCACAACAATCTGTCCACACCCGGAAACCAACACAAACTGACATTCAACTTAACACGGCACATTAACTAATCCAAAAACAATGAATCTAAGCTGCCAGAACAACTTACTGGAAACGAACTGCTCACTCTTTGGTTCTGTCCACTGCAACCGAGTCGTGACTTTACTGCCGAAAGCCAAACAACCACACTGCCAGCACTCGAATCCGACAGAAACCCGTCACACCAAAACTTTTCCAGCCACTAACCACACAGCATGACCACCAGCCACCAACGATAGCGAACCCGCTCACAGCCGAACCTGCTATCGCACAGACTAGCAACACAAACAACGTCGCATCAATCCACTGCCGGATCCAACAATAGGCCGAGCACCAACCACCAGCATCCGTCAAGCCCACCACCAAGACAACAACAACACCAGCCACCAACAGAACTCAACCCACTGCCATAAGATAAACACCGGCATAACCCCAATCAGACAATTCCACACAAACCGAACCGAAAGGAAGAGGAAGAGAAGTCTGGGGGCTTACCGACAAACAAAGGAGGAGGTGACGGACGTGCTCACACGTAGACGGTCCTCGTCGCGTTCAATCCTTGCCCCCACTCGTAGTGGCAACGGCAGCCATGGAGGAAGACAGAAGAAGGATGGGCGGCGGCGGCGGCGTAAAGGAGAGAGAGGGAGATGTGATTGTGGTGACGGCGAGAAAGAAGAGAAAGGGAGAGCAAGGGGTGCAAATCGGGAAAACAAAGAGAATGGAGTAGAAAGGAAAAAGAAAGAAAAAATAAGGAAAATGGGGAGGTAACGGGTAGCAACTGCTGCCACGATTTAGGGAGAAGAAATCATGGGTAGGTCGTGGGTGAGGAAGAACAGCTGCGACGGGGAGAAAAGAAAGAAGGAAGAAAAGAAAAGAAAAAGTGGGTTAGGGTTTTGACCCGGCCAGACCAATACGAGTAGTTTCGTTTTGGCTTAGTGCGGTCAACCTGTAAGTATCCGGGCATGCAAACTTGACAATCAAGTGCAGTGAAAAGACTCGGAAACCTTGGAGGATCAAAGTGAAGCAACTAAACCGAACAACAAAAATGAACATACTTGAAACAGTTAGGATCTTTCACCTAACTGAAGAACCGAATCAGCTAGAGCAAGAAGGATATCCTGCTCCTCTACGGTATCCACACGAACCGTCAATCACAGGCCGGAATCGTCTCACGATCTCCAAACCCCGAGCACTCCCGAACCGTGGTGCTAGCTACGGATTTCCGGGAGCTTAATCTTGTGGTTTTGTGTTCTTCTTTCTTTCTCAAAGAAAGGAAATGCTTGTGTGTGTTCTTACTGGTCTGAAAAACACTCTCAAGGCTCTCAAAAACCAGAATGCAATCAGCCAAAACCCCAAAGCATAATCAAATTATGCCACTCAATTCGTGCTTATGGTAATGGCCAACATAATGGCCCATCATGATTAAGATACCCATTATCTTGTCTACCACTAAGCACTAATGGGATTACACATCACAAGCAATCAGGTTTGGCTCAATAATTCTGACAATTATTGAATCAAACCAGCCCAAAACGACCCTGGTCCAACCACGATCGAACCATGGTCCAACCACACCTGGTCGAACCATGGTCCAACTACGGTTCAACCACCTGCCCGAATCAACGGTTCTATGTGTGTGACCCTGTAGGCACTTGTAGCGTGTGGCAATAATTGTAAAATCTCATTTTACAATTATAAGCAAAGAGCGGCGTCTAGCAACACATCATTGCTACCCGAACGACAAGATCAGTACTGATTCTATATGCCTCGGAACATGTCATCTTCCTTTCGTCCCATTATCAAGATTAAACCAAGACATGGAAAACGTCAATCTCGTATATGTTTAATCTTAGTTTCTTGATCCCCGAGTTAACTGTGTAAAATGGATACTGATAATATCACCATATCATATAATCCGAGCATGGCCATGCATTTAACAGTTCAACTCTATCAAGAGGCCCATCTGATAATATACCCGTTATATAGGTCGGACGAATCCCATCTTGATCAATCAAAATCCACTACACATTTATCATATACCCAATGATTACCCTTAAGTCCACCCAGTTACGGATGACTAGGAATNTTAAGTCCACCCAGTTACGGATGACTAGGAATAATATCAAAGTATACGACTCATATGTTGGGAACCTTGATGATCTCAGGTCTAAGGACAATACATATAAGAACCACTAATGACAATCATATAACGTTCCATGTAGGGTTCTTATGTGGGTCGGTCCAGTCCACAAGTTCTCTAACTTGTACCCGTATGTAGAATTCGTTTCTCATACAATTCTCAACATACGCTAGTCTTAATTTATTATTACAACCCATCCATAATAATAATCGACTAGGGGACATTTAAGAATACAAAGTATTCTAGGGTTATAAATATGTGCAAGCGGTTATCTCATAATCATATTTATTGGAATAACCTTAATGTATATACATGACTACAATCAGCCATCGATTGGCTTTTGGGCATATTACTAACAATTTCCCACTTGCACTAAAGCCAATCATACATGTATCTAATACCAAGGAATACAGCATGACCATCATGCTTCTGCTGTGTGAGAGACTTAGTCAACGGGTCTGTTACATTGTTCTCAGAAGGAACTTTGCATAGCCACAGTTGTAGAGACGGTAACTGTTCCTGTTTGGAACTCTTCCAGCATACAGTACCACCTCCAAGACAAAAACACATAACCTGATTGCGATCTAAAATCATCCCTGTCGGTTTGGAAGCTAGCATCTATGTAACCCTTTACAACAAGCTCATCAACGCTTCCATACACAAGGAATGCATCCTTAGTCCTTCTCAAGTACTTAAGGATTTTCTTATCTGCTGTCCAGTTTGGTATCTGCTTGTGACACTCAAAGCATAAGCGACATCCGGTCGAGTACATAGCATGGCATACAGATAGATCCTATTACCAAAGCATAAGGGAACTTACGCATCCGCTCTCTCTCCTTCGATGTACTAGGACATTGATTCTTTGAGAGAGAGATGCCATATGACATGGGCAAGAATCCTTTCTTGGAATCTTGCATGCTAATCCTCTTTAGCACCTTGTCAATATACGTACTCTGACTTAGCCCGAGAAGCCTTTTGGATCTATCTCTATAGATCTTTATACCTAACACATAGGCAACTTCTCCTAAGTCCTTCATCGAGAAACTCTTCCCTAACCAAGTCTTTACAGACTGTAGCGTCGGAATATCATTCCCAATGAGTAGAATGTCGTCAACATATAACAACAAGAAAACAACAGTGCTCCCACTAACCTTCTTGTAAACACATGGTTCATCTTCATTTTTAATGAAACCAAACTCTTTGATTACTTCATTAAAACGAAGATTCCAAATCCTAGAAGCTTGCTTCAGTCCATAAATGGACCTTTGCAACTTGCATACCATATTAGCATTCTCTGGATCGACAAAACCTTTAGGTTGTGTCATGTACACATCCTCTAAAAGCTTTCCGTTAAGGAAAGCGGTTTTGACATCCATTTGCCATATTTCATAATCATAGTATGCCGCTATAGCCAATAGAATCCAGATGGATTTAACCATGGCAACTGGCGAGAAATTTTCATCATAGTCAATACCATGAACTTGCTTCAAACCTTTTGCCACCAATCGCCCTTTATAGGTAATCACATTACCATCCATGTCGGTCTTTTTCTTAAAGACCCACTTGCACCCTATGGGTTTTACCCCTTCAGGTGGATCAATCAAGGTCCATATCTTGTTTTGATACAGTGATTCCATTTCCGAATTCATGGCTTCCAGCCACTTCTTAGAGTCTGGACCCATGATGGCCTGCTGATAGGAAGTGGACTCATCCTCATCTATGAGTATCACATCTCTAGTATGAGTCATAAGAAATTCACATCTCTCAGGCTCATATGGAGTCCTATCCGACCTACGCGGTCCATGTGTTACAAGCACAGGATTCTCATCCACAACATCTTATGGTTCCTGTCCTTGTTCCATCTCAGCCTCTATATCTCGAACTTCTTTCAGTTCTATTTTCCTCCCACTGATTCTTCTAGAAATAAATTCTCTTTTTCGAAAAATAGCAGTCTGAGCAACAAACTCTTTGTGCTCTAAAGGATTATAGAAATAATATCCTTTAGTTTCCTTAGGGTATCCTAGAAAGAGGCACTTGTTGGATTTAGGGCCGAGTTTATCTGATGCTTCACGTCTCACGTAAGAATCACAACCCCAAATTCTCATAAAAGATAAATTGGGACGCTTCCCAGTCCATATCTCATATGGTGTCTTTTCGGCCGATTTAGATGGAACACGGTTAAGTGTAAATGCAGCACTCAATAATGCATGTCCCCAAAATGAAGAAGAAAGGTCAGCCTGACTCATCATCGAACGAACCATGTCTAACAAGGTTCTATTCCTCCTTTCGGACACACCATTCCATTAAGGCGTACCCGGTGCAGTGAGTTGTGATACTATACCACACTCCTTTAGATGATCAAGCAAATCTCGGCCTAAGTATTCACCACCTCGATCTGATCGAAGCATTTTAATACTTTTCCCGAGTTGATTTTGTACTTCATTCATGAATTCTTCGAACTTTTCAAAGGATCCTGACTTGTGTTTCATTAGATACACACAGCCATACCTACTGAAATCGTCAGTAAACGTATTGAAGTATTGAAATCCACCTCTAGCTTGTGTCGACATAGGTCCGCATACATCACTATGTATAAGACCTAACAAGTCCGAAGCCCTTTCACCTTTACCAGCAAAAGGAGCCTTCGTCATCTTGCCTAACAAACATGACTCACATGTCTCAAATGATTGAAAATCAAATGAGTCTAAAAGTCCATCTTTATGGAGTTTAGATATACGAGTCTCGTTTATATGGCCCAATCGACAATGCCTAAGATAGGTTTCATTAGAATCGTTCATTCTAACCTTCTTCGTATTAATGTTATAGAACGCGGTTTTTAGGTTAAGAACACACAAACCATTACTTAAATACGCACCACCATAATAAACATCATTGAAATAAACAGAACAACAATTGTTCTTTATTACAAAAGAAAAGCCTTTCTTGTCAAGACAAGAAACAGAAATCAAATTCCTGCTTATGGTTGGTACATAATAACAATTGTCTAATTCTAAACCAAACCACTCGGTAAGGTAAGATAGTAAGTTCCTACGGCTAATGCAGCAACTCTTGCTCCATTTCCCACACGCAAGTCTATCTTACCCTTTGCCATTCTCCTACTCTTTCTCAGTTCCTTCACATTTACACAAATGTGAGAACCACATCCGGTATCTAATACCAATGATGCAGAGATAGAGATATTTGCTTTTATAACAAAAATGCCTGAAGTGGAAGTCTCACTTCCCTTCTTCTTCTTTACCTCTTAGGGCAGTTGCGCTTCCAATGGCCTGGTTTGTTGCAATGGAGACAATGTCCTTCCTTTGCAATACCACCCTTGGGTTTCAACACGTGGTCACAAGAAGATGCACATGCACCAAACTTTTTGGCACATTTCTTCTTCTTGTTGAACTTTGCTTTATCCTTTCCTTTGCCTTTTCAAATCATCAAAATGTTGGATTTGTTTGCCCTCATTTGTTGCTCAGCTGTTCCCAACATGTTAAGCAACTCAGACAACGATTTGTCAAGATGATTCATATTGAAGTTCATGACAAATTGGTTGTAACTGTCCAGCAACAATTGCAGGACTAGATCAACAGCCAACTCCTTCTGCAAAGGAAAACCAAGACCCTCAAGGCTCTCAATGTATCCAATCATTTTGAGCACATGAGGTCTTACGGGTGATGACTCAGCCATCCTGCATTAGTACAATGCCTTAGAGGTCTCATACCTCTCAGGTGTTCGATCACATCGAACGCCCCCAATTTCTCATTTGCTTCTAAAGCTCAGAGTCCATGGTTATAAGCATATGGCATGATGCATCCAATGCATCATCAAGATGCTTCTTGTAAGCATCCCTTCCTGCCCTAGAAACACTAAGCGCCGGTTCATTTGGAGCAGGCCCTTCGAGGACATACAATTTATTTTTCTTGATTGAGGACTATCCTCAAATTACGATACCATTTTAGGAAGTTATTCCCATTCAGCTTTTCCTTCTAAAGGACCGATCGCAGTGATATTGTGATAGTGTTTTGTGCCATGGAAATTCTACAACAATGATCTACCCACACAAATAAGAGTCATGCATACAAAATTATTTAACAAGGAATTCTATTAAATGATACTCCTACTATATAAATCAAGACAATCATATAAGTAGGCCAAGATCCATATTTCACTACAATATAAGTCAGCTTTGGCTGATCGCCTACATCATAGCTATTTAGGTAGACAACTCTTGTCAATTACATCTCATGTAACTCTTGGATAGTTGAGCAAATAACACTTGTTCTTGTCTATCTCATAGACATTACTCAACTCCTTGCCTCTAAGTCCTTAATCCTATTAAGATGACCTGGTTAAGTCCAAACCCACAATAAGCAGTTCAGATATTACAATTATCCAATCGCACCTTGCTAGGATAAACATTAGCACCTTGCTTTGGCAAAACCTACCAAGTGTTGATCTAAGCAATGATGAGT
This sequence comes from Turnera subulata, assembly GCA_028386065.3. Lineage (NCBI taxonomy): Eukaryota > Viridiplantae > Streptophyta > Magnoliopsida > Malpighiales > Passifloraceae > Turnera > Turnera subulata. Next base: position 13,025 of record JAKUCV010000796.1, read on the forward strand.
GCTTATCATGGAAGGCAACTAAGAACTTAATATTTTCATCAACATATTATTCCAATACATTACATGCATGTTCTTGATGAATCATATATTGATGTTTGTAAATTTGGAAACCAAAGATACATGTAAACATCGATGCCCATAAATGAACATCGATGTCTTTGAGAATCTGATTCTCCCAACACTTTGGTAATGCACAAGGACATCGATGTCCATTTCTGACAATCGATGTCCATTGGCCTCGGGTACTCTAGGACATCGATGTCCTATCATGAACATCGATGTCCTTGAGGCTCTGGAAGTCCAAACTATTTGGCAGAGCTCAAGAACATCGATGTTCAACTCTTGGACATCGATGTTGGAAAGTTTCAAAGGTTCATTGGCCTCTGGAACTCATGAACATTGATGTTCAACTCTTGGACATCGATGTTGGAAAGTTCCGAAAGTCCATTGGCCTCTGGAACTCAAGAACATCGATGTTCAACTCTTGGACATCAACGTTGGAAAGTTCCGAAGGTCCAAAATCTTGGCAGTAGTTTTAAACATCGATGTCTAACCTTTAAAAATTGATGTTTGAGACTCTGGAACACAAGGACATCGATGTTATAAAGTGAACATCGATGTTATTTGGTCTCTAGAATCTAAAATCAATGTCACAAGGCTCTTGGACATCGTTGTTCAATCCTGAACATCGATGTTCATGTGAATCTACCAAGGCCAACCTTTCATAGAAAAGGCTCGGCCAAGGAAAATCCTCATGTGGACATCGATGTACATCTTATGAACATCGATGTCCTGGCCCTGCAACACTAGAACGACCATCGTTCCTTCCGAAAACCGACGATCGATTTTCTTTTTGTCGAACCCCTTCGACTTACTGCCAATTCCTCCTTGATTGATATCACACACCAATCAAGTTTTTGTTGTCAAAACACTTTTGACACAAACCAACATCAACATATATAATGAACTTAACATATAATGATCATGCTACATCACATATAACACATCATATATATTTGCATGAACATATCAACATATGCACTTAAATTCGGTTTAGAGCTTCACAAGAGGCTCCGCTACCACTGTAAGTATCCAGGCATGCAAACTTGACAATCAAGTGCAGCGGAAAGACCCGGAAACCTTGGAGGATCCAAGTGAAGCAACTAAACCGAACAACAAAATTGAACATACCTGAAACCGTTATGAACTTTCACCTAACTGAAGAACCGAATTAGCTAGAGCAAGAAGGATATCCTGCTCCTCTACGGCATCCACAGGAACCGTCAATCACAGGCCGGAATCGTCTCACGATCTCCAAACCTCGAGCACTCCCGAACCGTGGTGCTAGCTACGGATTTCCGGAAGCTTAATCTTGTGGTTTTGTGTTCTTCTTTCTTTCTCAAAGAAAGGAAGTGTTTGTGTGTGTTCTTACTGGTCTGAAAAACACTCTCAAGGCTCTCAAAAACCAGAATGCAATCAGCCAAAACCCCAAAGCATAATCAAATTATGCCACTCAATTAGTGCTTATGGTAATGGCCAACATAATGGCCCATCATGATTAAGATACCCATTATCTTGTCTACCACTAAGCACTAATGGGATTACACATCACAAGCAATCAGGTTTGGCTCAATAATTCTGACAATTATTGAATCAAACCAGCCCAAAACGACCCTGGTCC
>JAKUCV010000797.1:3313-65962 GCA_028386065.3 Turnera subulata
TTGGGCCTGGCATCCAGAATTAGTTAATAACCAAGTACGACCCTAGCTTGTCCAGTGACGGACCCGGAAGGTAAAATGGGTAATAAAAATTAATAAGCATTCTCTTGGTCTTGGCCTTGATATGATTTAGTAGGATTCCTCTGTTGTGCTGTTTGTTGTTGGATTCCTCTGTTTTGTTGTATGTGTTAGATTCTTCTGTTTTGATGGTTGTATTACTTCGAAAGTATTACGGTTGATTATATATCTCTGTTTATCTTTCGTCGGTGAGCGCTTCGGACTCACCCCTCGCCTGCGGGGTTTCATCCCGTAGGATGAGTTGTTTGTAGTGCAGGAACGTACAGGGCAAGCTGATGCGTACACTCGGACAGGACTCGGATCCATTAGTTGCATTGGGCCTTACATATGTTGTCATGTGAGTCATAAGTCTTCCGCTGTGCATATTGTTGAGTTTTCTGCTGCGCATATGTTGTAATTGGGCCATTGGGCCGGATGGTTGTTGTTGTTGATGTCCCCGGGGTTCGGGTGACGAGTCCATGTTGGGCCGAAGGGCCGGTTTTCAGTTTGATATTGGGCTGTTGGCCAGATTATTGTTTTATACACTGTATGATCGGGCTTGTTTGGGTTGGGTTGTTACAGTTCTGGCACGTGTTTACTGTGTACGGTAAATATGGGTCGGGGCGCTTCAGCCATGATCTGGGTTACTTTGTGATAAGCATGTCTATGCTTGGGATGTCTATCTCGTGATTATATTTGGGATGTCTATCCCTGGGTTACTATTTTTGGGATGTCGATCCCTGGGCTCTCTTGGATTTGATCTGGCACCCGAAATATGTTGAGAACGAGGTCTGACCCCTAACTTATCCGTGACGGGGCCCGGAAAGATAAAATTGGAAATTGGATTTTTGTTTGAGTCTTTTTGGTCTTGGACCAGTTTTGGGTCGTGTCTTTTGGTTTGGTATATTTTGGCGGTTTTTTCCTGTTTTCGGCCTTGAGTAATTTTTAGTGTTTCATATTGATTGTCTATCCTTCGTCGGTGAGCACTTCGGACTCACCCCTCACCTGCGGGCTTTCATCCCGGAGGTTGAGTTATTTGTGGTTCAGGTATGTTGCATTCCAGACAGACTGCGGCGTTATCCCTTGGACAGGACTCGGATCTATAGTTTGCATCAGTGACGCATACAGTGTCTTTGTGAGTTATTAAGTCTTCTGCTGTGTTATTTATTGTTATTGTTGGGCCTTGGGCCGGTTGTGATGTTACTGATGTTTATATTTTGGGCTGTTGAGCCAGAGTTACTGATGTATACACTGTATGCTGGGCTTTATTTGGTTGGGTCGTTACAGTTCCGGCACGTGTTTACTGTGTACGGTAAATACGGGTCGGGGCACTTCATTTTTGGTAGCGGAGCGGGCGTTAGGTCTTGTTGGGTAGTTCTTGTGTGTTTGTTGTTCTTGTTTGCATAGTTCGCTCCCTTTGTTTATTATTTTATATCATTTAGTTAGTACATGATGGATCCAGTCGTGGGACGCCAGCTTGCCACAGAACATACACATAAGAGGTAATTGATGCCATAAATAAGCGAAAATATAAATATTATTAATATTGCTAATATTATTATTACATTATAATATTATAAAAAAACAAAAAACAAAACATTCATCTTCTCGGTACGACATTGACCCTGAAGCTATTGGGGTCATTGTTGATGTTCACCCTGATGTTGTCGTTCCACGAGAACCACATGCCACCTGTGTTGTTCTGGCCAGGAAGCTCGAACCAGTTAGCTGGAGGGATGTAACAACCCGGGTAAAATTTTTGATTTTTACCGGGACTGTAAAAGTCTTTTTACCGTGATTTACTGTTGAATTAATCTTGGGTAATTAATTCAAAGTAAATCGGGCGTCGTTTTTCGAAACCGAGAGCTTTTCCGCGCTCATGATTTTTCCGTGGATTTTTTGGGCCTAAGTCGGTATTTTTCGGGTCCCGGAATTTTCGGAAAAATTACACCGGAAAATAACTAAGGGGGTATCAGTTATTTTCTGGTCCGGACCGGACTCGCTCTGTAATGAAGACAGGCTGCATTATTGGTTGATCACACGCTGCATAGTAAAATCACAGGTTAACAGTTTTATTGCGCCTATATAAAGAAGAAACCAGGAGAGGAAGAAGAGAAGAGAAAAAAAGAGAAAAGGAGAGGAAAAAAAAAGAGAGAAAAAAGAAAAGAAAAGAGAGAAAAAGAAAAGAAAGAAAAAAGAGAAAAAAAAGAAAGAAAGAAAAAAAAAACCGGTTGAAAAAAAAAAGAAAAGAGAGAAGACAGTAAAAAGAAAAAAAAAAGAAGGAAACTTGGCCCAGTTTGGTTAAGGTTAAAAAAAAAACACATAGGTATATATATATATATATGCACATTAAGGATTATATATATACCATGGAAATATTTTCTGGAAAATTTATATAAATGTTATTTTTCTTGGGAAATTATGGTTGAGGAATATATAGATATATATATGTACTTTGGAAATTAAGGGTAATTATAATTTTGTGTTGGAAAATATTATTATATATTGAGAAAAAGATAAATACTATATAAATATTTTCTAAAAATTATAAATAGGTTATTATTTTTCTGGAAAAATTATGGTGATTATAATTTTGGAAAATTATAATTAATTTATGAAAATATTTTTAAAAAAGATTTAATTAAAGTAAGGTACCGAAATTATATTCGGATATACGTACGGTATAATATTTTTGGTAAATGGAAATAATAAAGGATATGAACCGGGATGGGGTATTTCGCAGTATTGGCATCATAGCATACCGATTATGTGCATTTATGTGTATATATTGTTTTGTTGTATAGGTTCGGATATCGGGCAGTTTCCCGAGGAGCCGGCGTCGGACCGATCATTGTTTCTGGAGTTGAGTAATCGGCCAAGGTGAGGATGGATTTCCTTCGATATGTGCCTATATTACTCGGTTATTGTGTTTGTTGATTATTGCATGTTGCAGATGTCTTGATTGTTGTCGGGATGTTTATCCCAGTATCTTGGTTGGTATTTGGATGTTGATCGTGAGTCTTTTTGGTATAGGATATAATGGAATTAATTAATAATTTGAGATTAGGATGTCAATCCTTGGTTTGGTTTTGGATGGGATGTCTATCCCGGGATTTTGGTTAGGGATGTCGATCCCTGTGATTTGATTTTGATGACGATAATATAATTGTCACGTGCTAAGTAGTGGTACGACTCGATGGTTTAAGACTGTTTCGTGGTGGCCTTGACCTGGGTTCTTGTGATAAGCATGTCTATACTTGGGATGTCTATCCCGTGATTATTTTTGGGATGTCTATCCCTGGGTTCGTATTTTTGGGATGTCAATCCCTGGGTTCTCTGGATTTGGTTTGGCACCCGGAATATGTTGATAACCAGGTCTGACCTCTAGCTTATCCGTGACGGGGCCCGGAAAGATAAAATTGGAAATTGGATTTTATTTGAGTCTTTTGATTTGTTTTATTTTGGCGGTTTTTCCTTGTTTTCGACTTGAGTAAGTTTAGTGTGCATATAGATTGTCTTTCCTTCGTCGGTGAGCACTTCGGACTCACCCCTCACCTGCGGGCTTTCATCCCGTAGGATGAGTTATTTGTGGTACAGGTTTGGTGCATTTCAGACAGGCTGTGGCGTTATCCCTTGGACAGGACTTGGATCCATAGTTTGCATCATGTGTCGCATACAGTGTCCTGTGAGTTTTTAAGTCTTCCTGTAACGACCCGGGAAAAATTTTCGTGACTTTACCGAGTTGTTTTAACTCTTACTGTGGTAAATAAATTTTCATCACGGTTAATCGAGCATTCTATCGTCCCGAGTTAATTCCGAGAGTTTTATCGGGGATAAACGAGCTTCGTTTCGACCACTAGAGTATACGACGTTTTGGTGTGTCTTTTGTTAACCGAGCCTCGATTTTCGATTCCGAGACTTGGGCAACGCTCAGGAGAATTAGTCGGATTTTTCGAGCCCAAGTTGTATCTTCAGACACGGGACGGAATTTGACAGAAAGACGGATATACCCTTATGCTTTTAACGGGTTAAAGCCGAAATGGAGGATAATTTGGTCCATTGACGGATCGATAATTTGACCGACACTCGTGACACGTTTTTCTCTCTCGGGCTAACTCACCCTCTCTCCCGTTTCTTTTCTTTTCTCATTTTTCTTTTTCTTTTCTTTTCTTCCTTATCAAATTCTTCTCCTTTTTCTTTTATTTTTCTTATCTTTCTTCCCACTTTCTTTTCTCCTCCACTCACCCACCGGCCACACCCACTTTTCCCCACCAAACCCACTCACCTCCACCATCTCCACTAACTTTTTTTCTTAATCCTTTCTTCTCCTTTAATTTCTCCTCCAGATTCCTACCCCTCACGCCACTGCCAACTTCTTCCTCTTCCTCCATTCCCTTCTCCTTCCATGCCTCCACCCCCACACCATCTCTTCCTCCTCCTGTTCCTCCGCCTTTGACACGTCGCCGGCCAGACGCCCTCCTCCTTCACTCGCGCCCAGCCAACGCCTTGTCACCGTCACTGCCGCCTCACTCTTTCTTTTCCCTGCAACCGTCCATTGCACCGCCTCTCTTTCCCATCAAATCCACGCAGCCCCACGTCTGTCCTCCTCTCTTCGAGACTGACGCCGCCGAGGAAAGGCCCTGCCGCTCGAATTCCCTTGCTCGCTGCCTCCAGTCAAGACGAGGCTCGACACCACCAAGGCAAGGAACCGGCCGTCCGTAACACGCCGCCCGATTCCTCCTTCGCTGTCGAGGCCGTCGCCTCTGCCTCCGGTCTCTGCCTTGCTCACAGCTGCTGCAGAGCACAGACGGACGACGCAACGACCGTCCTACCAAAGATCGGAGCTCGATCTCGCCACGATTCAATCGTCGTCCACTACTTCTCCTCGCCTTCGGCCGCGACTTCCCCATCTCCACTCTTCTTCTGCAACTCGGACCGCCGTCGGGGTAAGTTGCTGCTGCTGTTGAATTCGTCTTCTTCCTTCCTCTAGTTAATTGTGGTTTCTGGTTAATTAATTGAGTTGATTTGTGGGTCTGTGTACTGTGGTGGATGATGGTGCCGCCGTTAACGTGGGCTTGGGTGTGGTTGTTTTGGATGATGGACGCTGTGGGTTTTTGTTTGCTGTGTGGGTAGACATGGCATTAATGGTTTTGCTGTGGTTGTGGGTGGTGATGTTCTGGATGCTGGACGTGGTGGTTTGGTGGTTTTCCGGCCACCGGAAAACGACCGTGGGGATGGTGACGGTATTGGTGCTCGGAATATGGGCGTGGTGGCACGGTGCTGGAGTTTTAATGGCTGAGGAGCTGCTGCCGTGAACAGTAGCTGAGGAGCTCCCTTTGCGTGGGTGACCGCTGTGAACAGTACTTGCCGGAATCCGGCGAGAATCCGGTGTCTCGGGTTACTCCGGCGAAGTCTCGGGTATTTTCCAATGAACCCGGACTTGGACTTTGGGTAATAATCGAACCTTTGGACATTTCATGAACATTAACGGACTCGGACTTCTATAACAACGTTAATAAACGAACGTTTAATTTATTTAAGCTAATATTAATTTTATGGATTATGATTTAATTTCATTTATGCCTTTTATTTATGCTTTTAATTTGTTTTTCCGATTGGGCTAAAAAGAAGGCCCATGGTATTAATTATTTTTCGGATTATCGAATTTACGCTTTACTCGGGTTAATAACGATAAAAGGCCTAGGCATATATAACTATTCTATTAGGATGGTATTGGCTATATATATAGTTATACTTTTATAGCGTTATTTATATTTCCTTTGGGTAAAAATAATATTGGACCTATACCTTATCTTAATTATTGATCTATTACAAGTATATGAATATATCGTATAATGTAATGCAGCTATTTTCACCGGCTTAGATATTGCTAAACTATATCCTCACCTAACAATTATAGTTTTATGTATACATGTACGTATGATTATATATGTAGTTATTTAGTTATAAATAATACAACTACAAATTCGCACAAATATTTTATGCTACACATTGGCTACGTTAATTTCATACCGTTGGAGGTAATTTCCATTAAACGAGTTATTATAGGATATACTATTTAAATAATATTTTGACGTATTTATCGTTTCCATTATTACATAATTATTGTATATAAACATATAAGTATTTAGTATTTAAACGGGAATAATATTATTTACATCATATGGACTATGAGTATTTAACGGGTCGTGACTTGAATTATTTATGAATATATTTTTCTTAAATATACGTTACCTACAAGTGTACGTGTATACATGCTTTCTTGTCATAAGCAGCCTAAGGGCCGAGAAGTCGGCTTGGCCGCTCGGTTTTGGTTTTGGACTTATGTTGGATATGATTGGTATATCAGGTGGGAAATAAATTATCAGTAACCTCCACAGAAATGAATAAGAGAACTATGGAAATAATAAAATGAACTGATAAGCCGCCTAATAACTCTTAACCGGCATCATGCATAATCATCTTGTTTGTGCATTATAAGTGATTATGGTTGTTATATTATAGGTATATCAAGACTTAACCGGATACCAGCTTCCGAGGAGTATCAGGTGAGGTTGCATATACGTCATTCCACCCGTGATAGCCGGGATGGTTGGTCTTGGAACTACATAGGTTCCATTGCATCTTATGGTTATTGTTGCTGATGACTTGTGATATTTGCTGATATTTGTTGTGAGAGTGGATTACCTTGATTTGTGCCGCAATGCCTTGTGTGCTTTGTTGTTTGTTTGAACTGCTGAGATATTCACTGTTGGATATTTGACAGTCGTGATTATTGCTGTTGTGATTGTTGTTGGACTATTGACCATGGGAAATTAATAATGGATATTGGAAAATAGAAATTGGATAATTGGAAATTGTGTTGACGACTTTAATGTCACTTGGAAAGTAGTGGTTTCACTCGATGGGTAAAGACTGTTTCGTGGTGACCTTGACCTGGGTTCTCGTGATAAGCATGTCTATGCTTGGGATGTCTATCCCGTGATTATTTTTGGGATGTCTATCCCTGGGTTCGTATTTTTGGGATGTCGATCCCTGGGTTCTCTTGGTTTTGGTCTGGCACCCGGAATATGTTGATATCCAGGTCTAACCCCTAGCTTGTCCAGTGACAGGGCCCGGAAGATAAAATTGGTAATAGAAATAATTAAGCATTCTTTTGGCCTTGGCTCAGCTTTGATTAAAATGTGTTTTTGTTGGGCTGTGATGTGTTATGTTCATATGCATGTTGTCTCGTGATCGTACCTTGGAAGGTTGTCAGTATAGTCAGTTGACCGTGATCGGCATAGGTTGTCGGTTCGCGGGTGTTGTTGTTGTCGTTGGTCTTGTGTAGTCTATTGTTGCTGGCATCGGTTGCCAGTTGTCCTTTGTTTATTGTCGGTTTCTTTTGATAATTGTCGAATGAGTATCACTTGTCATCTTGATAGGATAATGAGATATGTTGGTTGTCGGCTGTGGTCGACGGTTGGTTGATTGTTATTTCTAAGGGTATGTCGATACCCAGAGATCGGGATTAATAAGAATTGTTGTTGTTGTGGCTACAAGTTGCTGTGGTGACTGCTGTACCGTGTTGTGTTGTGATTCTACCCGGGGATCGGTTTGTGATATTGGTTGGGTATGGTCCGTGCAGGTTGCCGGCTACCCGGTGAGCGAGGCTCACGTGATTTGAGTTTGTTTTGGTATCGGGTTAGATGATCAACAAGCACAGTATCGGTATGTTACCATGCGATGAGGAGCATCTGTTGAGTATAGTCTGTCAGGACTAGAGTATGTATTATATAGTCTGTTGAGACCGGGTCGGATACCCATTACATAGTCGAGATGAAGTGTCCTGGTCGGGCACTAGTGTATGGTACAGTCAGTATTAGATGGTCAGAGCATTGCATAGTCGATGGGGTGGACATTTGCATAGTCCGCATTGTTCTTTGTGGATGTATTTGATCAGTGTTCTGTTCACTACTTGTATACTGTTCTGATGTGTTCTTGACTGATAAATAAATGTTATGTTGTTCATCATGGGTTATGTGTCGGTGGGATTATGGAAATCTCACCCCTCACCTGCCCCATCGGCAGGCTTCGTTGTTCTTTATGCAGGTATGCTTCATGGCAGGCTGCGGCATCTCCTCTGACGGATCTGGATCCATAGTTTGCATCGAGTCTATTCATACTTTTGCTGTAATTATTTAAAAGCTTCCGCTGTGCTAATGTTGTTGCTGTACCCGTGGTCGGGTGTTATGATGTTGTCATTGGGCCGTTGGGCCGGATTTTCCTGTTGCATTTACTGTCAGTGCCACGTGTCGGCACTGTTACTTGGTAATTACTGTTTATAGGGTAAATTTGGGTCGGGGTGTTTCACTTCCGCTTTGCATTTTATTGATATTATTGGGCCATTGGGCCGGTTTTGTTATTTATGATGTTTCCTATTTTGGGCTATTGGGCCCGAGTTTCTGTTATACACACTGTATGCTGGGCTTGATTTTGGTTGGGTTGTCACAGTTCCGGCACGTGTTTACTGTGTACGGTAAATACGAGTCGGGGCGTTTCATTTTGGTAGCAGAGCGGGCGTTAGGTCTTGTTGGGCAGTCCTTGTGTGTTTGTTGTCCATGTTTGCATAGTTCGCTCCATTTTTTTATTATTTTATATCATTTAGTTAGTGCATTATGGATCCAGTCAAGGGACGCCAGCTGTCGCAGAACATACGCATAAGAGGTAATGATGCCATAAGTAAGCGGAAATATAAGTATTATTAATAATACTAATAATTTCGTTACAAAGATAAACATTACATTGATATTTTAAAAATATAAAATACATTTATCTTCTCGGAACGACGTTGACCCTGAAGCTGTTGGGGTCGTTGTTGATGTTGACTTGGATGCTGTCACTCCACGAGAACCACATGCCGCCTGCCTTGTTCTGACCGGGAAGCTCGAACCGGTTTGCTTGAGGGAACCGGAGTGGGATGAGACCGTGATCGTCTTGAGGTTGCCACTGGGTCTCGGAAAGAAGAACCATGTTCGGTTTGTATTGGTTCTTCAGCTCCCTCAGAGTACGCGAGAACTCCTGGGAACGCCTAGCGACTCCTCTGCAGTTCCACATGAGTAGTCGGGCCTTTGGCCAAGTTACGGGCAGACGAGTTACTCTGGGCATGCTCTGGGCCGTCATCAAGAGCTAATAGTAGGTGTCTTGCTCCAGGAAGTGGCAAGTGGACTCCAGGTTGAACTCCTGAAGTCTTTCGGGGATGAAGAACATGATGGATTTTGCCGAGCTGTAGTAGGAGGTCCTCAGAGTGCCATGGTCCTCCAGGAAGAACGTCTCTTCCATGGGAGTGATGAAGAATCTGGATGAGTAGAGTTCGTCGACAAAGACTAGACGCGGCATCCTGCCGAGCTCGTTCGGTAGTTCTTCAGCATGCTCGTTGACCATGTTGTAGGCCAGTCGGTTCCTTCTGCCTAGATTGGCACCTTCGACGAAGAAGACGGATGAGGGAGCAGGCATGTTGTTTCGGACACGTTGGTGTTTTGATTTTCTGAGTATGGTAGTTTCTTTTGCCTTAGCGTTTTGATGCTTTAAAATGCTTTTGATGATTTACACCACACCGCTCCGTCTTTTATACTCTTATGGGGAGCGTGATTACTGTTTTCGATTCTCAAGATTTTGCTTTTTGAAATTTTACCGTTGCTTCATTTATTGCTTTGTTACTTTATACGTTTTTCGGACTACAAATGCCAGAGTTTTTCAGCCCTCTTTCATCTCATGATTTCCTTTCGCCCTGGTTACCTTGTCCTTTCTTTTTATGGTTTTACTATATTTTTCTGCATCTTTTAACACATGCATCCGTGACCGTTGAGGCTAGACTGATGGGGCCACACCTCGAGTAGAGCGCATGTGCGACAAGTTTACAGCTGTTTGGACACCGTGGAGAGATGCGAGACTTGACGGACGTTTTGGGCTCATGCGGAATTTGTGGACAAGTGGGTACGTTTATTTCGAGGGAAACCGACGTCACCGTTAGTTGCACGTGATATGTTTCTTGGGTTCGAGGGTGTTTACGTCCGATACGAGCACCGATCATGAAATATATTTTTATTTTAACTTCTTTACGTTTTGGTTTTGTTAAACGAGTTTTGTTTTAATTTCTTTATGTTTCATTTTATAGTCTTATTGTTGATTTTTGTTTTGTTTTGAGATGTTTTATTTTTCTGCTTAACATAAGACTTTGTAATATAAGAATTTTGATTTTAAAAGGAAACTTATTTTATTTATTTCATAATAATTTTACAACGGAGAAGAAGTACTCTATTGAGTTACTTGCTTCTCTAGATCTTTTACAAGTTTTTGGACGGTTTTCATGTGAGGGAAGAGCTCCGCGCACACCAGTTCTATCTGCAACACCACCGAGATGATCTTCTTCAGTGAGACGTTTAGCTGCGTTAGAGTCTGCTGCGGAGTGCTGCTTTCAGCTATCACCTTGCCCTTCTTATCCTCAGCTTTCTTGGGAGCACGTTTCTTTCGCCGTCTGCTGGAGACGACCATGTGCTCTTTCAAGCCGATGATGTTTGTCTTGAACCGCTTCTTGGGAGGTTCTTCATCGGAGCTTGTCGGGAAGGCAGTGCCACCGATGTAGCTGTTGTTCTCGGAGTCAGAGGTAGTACGAGATCTCAGTGGAGAGTCCATGACTGTGTGTGAGTATGCCAGTCATGAGGTTTGGTTCTTATAGAGGACGAGATGTCGCTTAAGGGTATAAGCGGTATCTCGGGTTGAGTTTGGACACCTGGCAGAGTGTGCCAGAAGCTTATCGTGGTAGGACCCACGGATAAGACGGAATTTCGGGGACGAAATTCTTTTTAAGGTGGGTAGACTGTAACAGCCCGGGTAAAATTTTTGATTTTTACCGGGACTATAAAAGTCTTTTTACCGTGATTTACTGTTGAATTAATCTTGGGTAATTAATTCAAGATAAATCGGGCGTCGTTTTTCGAAACCGAGAGTTTTCCCGCGCTCGTAATTTTTCCGTGGATTTTTCGGGCCTAAGTCGGTATTTTTCGGGTCCCGGAATTTTCGGAAAAATCACACCGGAAAATAACTAAGGGGGTATCAGTTATTTTCTGGTCCGGACCGGACTCGCTCTGTAATGCAGACAGGCTGCATTATTGGTTGATCACACGCTGCATAGTAAAATCACAGGTTAACAGTTTTATTGCGCCTATATAAAGAAGAAACCAGGAGAGGAAGAAGAGAAGAGAAAAAAAGAGAAAAGGAAAGGAAAAAAAAGAGAGAAAAAACAAAAGAAAAGAGAGAAAAAGAAAAGAAAGAAAAAAGAGAAAAAAAAGGAAAAAAAACAATTGAAAAAAAAAAGAGAGAAGACAGTAAAAAGAAAAAAAAAGAAGGAAACTTGGCCCAGTCTGGTTAAGGTTAAAAAAAAAAAACACATAGGTATATATATATATATACACATTAAGGATTATATACATACCATGGAAATATTTTCTGGAAAATTTATATAAATGTTATTTTTCCTGGGAAATTGTGGTTGAGGAATATATAGATATATATATGTACTTTGGAAATTAAGGGTAATTATAATTTTGTGTTGGAAAATATTATTATATATTGAGAAAAAGATAAATACTATATAAATATTTTTTGAAAATTATAAATAGGTTATTATTTTTCTGGAAAAATTATGGTGATTATAATTTTGGAAAATTATAATTAATTTATGAAAATATTTTTAAAAGAGTTTTAATTAAAGTAAGGTACCGAAATTATATTCGGATATACGTACGGTATAATATTTTTGGTAAATGGAAATAATAAAGGATATGAACCGTGTAACAGCCCGGGTAAAATTTGGATTTTTACCGGGACTGTAGAAATTGTTTTACCGTGATTTACTGTTGAATTAATCTTGGGTAATTAATTCAAGGTAAATCGGGAGTCGTTTTTCGAATCCGAGTGTTTTCCCGTGCTCGTGATTTTCCCGTGAATTTTTCGGAACTAAGTTGGTATTTTTCGGGTTTCGAAATTTCTCGGAAAATCACACCGGAAAATAACTAAGGAGGTATCGGTTATTTTCTGGTCCGGATCGGATTCGCCCGTAATGAGGACGAATTGAATTATTGTAATTCACATGTTAAATAGTATTATTTCAGTTTATAAAAGAAGAGAGGAAGAGGAACCGGGAGAGGTAGAGAAGAAGGAAAAAAAAAAAAAGAGAGAAAAGAGAGAAAAGGAGAGGAAAAAAGAAAAAGAGAGAATAAGAAAAAAAAGGGAGAAAAAGAAAAAGGAAAGAAAAGAAAGAAAAAAAATAATAAAAAGAGGAAAAAGAAAAACAGAAAAACAGAGAGGGGGGAAGAAAAGAAAAAAAAGAGGAAAAAATAATATGAAAAAAAAGAAGGAAATGGAAATTAGAAAAAAGAGAAGAAAATAGAGAAAAAAAGAGGAAAAAGAAGAAAAACGGAAAAAAAAGAAACAGAGGTACTGTTCATCGTCACCTAGCCCCTGCCACTGTACACGCCGGAGCGTTCCCGGCCTCATCTCGACGCACCGCCGCCACCATGGCCTTCCTCTCGCCGTCGCGAGCCGAACCTCGTCTCCCCCGTCGCCGTCCGCCACCTGACGCGCAGCCGGCGAGCGTTGACCCGCGAGCAGAACCCGCCGGATCTGCTTCAACCCAGGCTGCCGCCTCGCACCGACGTTGCCGCGCCGTCCTTCCACCGCCGTAGGGGTCGCCTCAGCCTCGCCAACCTTGCGCGACCTTCCCCTCGCCCGTACCTGCCGTTCATCGCGCCGCCATCGCCGAACCCGGAGGTAAGACCCGAGTTTTGCTCCGTTTGATTGTAACGGGTCGCGGGCTGTGAATAGTGGGTTGGGTATAGTAACGGGCCTGGGTTGTGGGCTTGTGTTGATTTGGGTTGGGCGTGGGCCGGCTGGGCTTGCACAGTGCGAGCCTGGGCCTGGTCTTGTTCAGCCCAGCCCGATTAATTAAAAAAAAACAATTTACTTATATATATTTATTTACTTATAATCTGATAATTAATTTTGAGAAAAACTATATAATTATTTTGAGAAAAATATGGAAGATTTGATTCTTGTATTTTTATTAAAATATAAATACATTTACTTGGTTAAATAATTAAGTTTTGTTTTGGAAACTATTATTAAATTGGAAAAAATATATAAATATACCTTGAAAATAATTTCTGTAAATTAATATGCATATTATTTTCTTCTGGAAAATTATGATTGTGGTTTATTTAAATAAATAAGTGTTTTGTAAATTTAAGTTAATTATATTTTATGTTGGAAATAATATTATGTATATTTGGGAAAAAGATAAATACTTAATAAATATTTTCTAAAAATTATAAATAGGTTATTATTTTTCTGGAAAATTATGATGGTTACTATTTTGGAAATTATAATTATTTTATGAAAATATTTTGAAAAAGAGTTTTAATTAAAGTATAGTACCGAAATTATATTCGGAAATACGTACGGTAAATATTTTCGGTAAAAGATGAAAATAGAGAATATGAACCGGGATGGGTAATTTCGCAGTTTTGGCATCATAGTATACCGATTATGTGCATTTATGTGTATGTATGGTTTTGTTGTATAGGTTTGGATATCGGGCAGTTTCCCGAGGAGCCGGCGTCGGACCGGTCATAGTTTCCGAAGTTGAGTAATCGGCCAAGGTGAGGATGGATTTCCTTCAATATGTGCCTTATTACTCGGTTATTGTGTTTGGTGTTGTTGCATTGTTGGATGCTGTGCTTTTGTTGTGTTTTGGCTCGGGATGTCTATCCCGGTGCTTGTTTGGTATTTTTGGGATGTTTATCCCCGTGTCGATTTTCTGTGTCGTTTGGAATAAGTTAATGGATAATTAATGAATTGTGATGAGGATGTCGATCCTCGGTATTTTGGTTAGGGATGTCGATCCCTGAGTTTGGTTTTTGATGACGGTAATATAATTGTCACGTGGTAAGTAGAGGTACGACCGGATGGTTTGTGACTGTTTTGTGGTGCCATGATCTGGGTTACTTGTGATGGGCATGTTGATGCCGGTTTGATTGGGATGTTGATCCCTGAGTTTGATATTGGGATGTTGATCCCGGGTTCTTTTTGATCTGGCACCAGGAACAGGTTGATAACCTGGTACGACCCTAGCTTATCCGTGACGGGGCCCGGGAAAGATAAAATTGGATAATTGGTTTTATTGAGTCTTTTGGGTCGTGTCTTTCGGTTGGGCTGTTTAGCCTATGTTTTTGGACTTGAGTAATTTTTAGTGTGCATACTGATCGTCTTTCCATTGTCGTGAGCACTTCGGACTCACCCCTCACCTGCGGGCTTTCATCCCGTAGGATGAGTTACTTTTGGTACAGGTTGATGCATTCCAGACAGGCTGCGACGTTTCCCTTGGACGGGCTTGGATCCATAGTTTGCATGTGTCGCATACAGTGTTTATGTGAGTTTAAAGTCTTCCGCTGTGCACTATTTTGTTATTATTGGGCCATTGGGCTAGTTATGATATTTTATTGTTGATTTTATTATGGGCTGTTGAGCCCAGATATTTGTTGATTACACTGTATGCTGGTCCTATTTTGGTTGGGTTGTCACAGTTCCGGCACGTGTTTACTGTGTACGGTAAATACGGGTCGGGACGTTTCAAACCGGGATGGGGTATTTCGCAGTATTGGCATCATAGCATACAGATTATGTGCATTTATGTGTATATATTGCTTTGTTGTATAGGTTCAGATATCGGGCAGTTTCCCGAGGAGCCGGCGTCGGACCGATCATTGTTTCCGGAGTTGAGTAATCGGCCAAGGTGAGGATGGATTTCCTTCGATATGTGCCTATATTACTCGGTTATTGTGTTTGTTGATTATTGCATGTTGCAGATGTCTTGATTGTTGTCGGGATGTTTATCCCAGTATCTTGGTTGGTATTTGGATGTTGATCGTGAGTCTTTTTGGTATAGGATATAATGGAATTAATTAATAATTTGAGATTAGGATGTCGATCCTTGGTTTGGTTTTGGATGGAATGTCTATCCCGGGATTTTGGTTAAGGATGTCGATCCCTGTGATTTGATTTTGATGACGATAATATAATTGTCACGTGGTAAGTAGTGGTACGACTCAATGGTTTAAGACTGTTTCGTGGTGGCCTTGACCTGGGTTCTTGTGATAAGCATGTCTATGCTTGGGATGTCTATCCCGTGATTATTTTTGGGATGTCTATCCCTGGGTTCTCTGGATTTGGTCTGGCGCCTGGAATATGTTGATAACCAGGTCTGACCTCTAGCTTATCCGTGACGGGGCCCGGAAAGATAAAATTGGAAATTGGATTTTATTTGAGTCTTTTGATTTGTTTTATTTTGGCGGTTTTTCCTTGTTTTCGACTTGAGTAATTTTAGTGTGCATATAGATTGTCTTTCCTTCGTCGGTGAGCACTTCGGACTCACCCCTCACCTACGGGCTTTCATCCTGTAGGATGAGTTATTTGTGGTACAGGTTTGGTGCATTCCAGACAGGCTGTGGCGTTATCCCTTGGACAGGACTTGGACCCATAGTTTGCATCATGTGTCGCATACAGTGTCCTGTGAGTTTTTAAGTCTTCCGTTGTGCATTTTATTGATATTATTGGGCCATTGGGCCAGTTTTGTTATTTATGATGTTTTCTATTTTGGGCTGTTGGGCCCGAGTTTCTGTTATACACACTATATGCTGGGCTTGATTTTGGTTGGGTTGTCACAGTTCAGACTGATGGTGTTTGCCTTGAACCGCTTCTTGGGAGGTTCTTCATCGGAGCTTGTCAGGAAAGCAGTACCACCGATGTAGCTGTTGTCCTCGGAGTCTGAGGTGGTTCTTGATCTTAGTGGAGAGTCTATGGCTGAGAGTGAGTGTCTCAGTTATGAGGTTTGGTATTTATAAGCGGAGGAGATGTCGCTTAAGGGTATAAGCGGTATCTCGCGTTGAGTTTGGACACCTGGCAGAGTGTGCCAGAAGCTTATCGTGGTAGGACCCGCAGATAAGACGGAATTTCGGGGATGAAATTCTTTTTGAGGTGGGTAGACTGTAACAGCCCGGGTAAAAATTTGATATTTTTACCGGGACTGTAAAAGTTGTTATACAGTGATTTACCGAATGAATTATTCTTGGGTAATTAATTCAAGGTAAATCGGGCATCGTTTTTCGTAGCCGGGGCTTTTCCCGCGCTCGGGAATTTTCCGTGGATTTTTTCGGACCTAAGTTGGTATTTTTCGAGTCCCGGAATCCTCAGAAAAATCACACCGGAAAATAACTAAGGGGGTATCAGTTATTTTCTGGTCCGGTCTGGACACGACTTACCTGCATGATTGAGTCTGCGCCGCCTCTCCTTGTGTTGCCCGTGCTTTGTCTTTCTCATGTGTCACCAGTGACTTTTGCCTGCCTGATTAACCATGTTCCTCTGCCTCACCATGCACACACAAACCCAGCTTATTTTCCCTTACCCTGCAAAATACCCAGTAACCCATCTTCTTCCTGCTCAGTATCACCTTCATCACCTTCTGCAAAACACACACCCTGAGATCATCTTCTGCCTGCAATCTACACACAAATATCCAGTAAAACAAAACCAGAAGAAGAAAAAAAAAAAGAAAACAGACACACACGCACCAGTCCGGACCCGCCACGTCACCCCAACCCGTCACCTTCCTTCGTCCTCTCCTCCTTGTCACTGTTCACGAGGAAGTGAACCACGCCACCACACGCGACACCACCCTCACCACCGCGCTCCCCGTGCCGTCGCCAACCAGACGCAGCCATCGCCGCTCGATATCACCGCCCCGACGCGCCGCGCTTAGCTGGAAACCCGACGGGCAGTCCTCTCCTCTTTTGCTCGCCGTCCTCCTCCGTCACGCCAGCACTTTGCCGCCCTTCACCGCTCCTGCAGTCGCGCCGTTGTCAGCCGCAGACGACTCCCCTGTCGCTCTCCTTCCTTCTGCTTCGCGTGTCGACATCGCCGTGAACCCGGGAAGCCATTCGGGTCCTGAGGTGAGCCAACCCGCCTGCATCCGGGTCGAGCCACGGGTTGCAGGGGCGCTGGGCCGAGCCTTGGTATGGGCCCGTGATTGGGTCTATTGCCTTGGCCTGGTCTTGTAGACCTGGACTTTAGTGGACTTGGGTATTTAGTGGGTTGGATTTCTGTTGGGCTTAACATTATACCTGGCCCAACCCGAAATTTAAATGATATGTATATAATTATTATTGCATTTTATATTCTGGAAAAATTATATGTAAGTTATTATTTTCCTAGAAAATTATGGAATTACCTTTGGAAAAAAATATATATATATGGTATACATAATTTATATTACCAAAAACAGAGAATTATGTTGACAATATTATGGTTTGGAAATGTGTTTTGTCTTTAGAAATATATATATGTATATTTATAAATTCGTATTTATTTTCAGAGAATAAGTTTGTATGACTAATTTTTCTGGAAATATGGTTTTCTAAAGATAATAATATTTGATAATTATATTTTGGCAATTAATATATTTTATGGAATAATTTTGGGAAAAAAACATATATATGATATAATTTCTAGGAAAATTATATTGTATTATTTTGGAAGAAAAAGTATAATTATTCTATAAAAAAATATATTTAAAGCAGAGTTTTAATTAAAGTATGGTACCGAAATTACATTCGGATATACGTACGGTATAATATTTTCGGTAAAAGATGATAATAAAGGATATGAACCGAGATGAGTTTATTTCGCAGTATTGGCATCATGGCATACTCTTATGTGCATCTTATGTGAGTATATATTGTTTTGTTGTATAGGTTTGATATCGGGCAGTTTCCCGAGGAGCCGGCTTTGGACCGGTTATTGTCTTCAGAGGTGGGTAATCGGCTAAGGTGAGGATGGATTTCCTTCAATATGTGCCTGTATTACTCGGTTGTTGTGTATGATGATTGTTGCATTTGCTGTGGTTTGATTCGGGATGTTTATCCCAGTGTCTTGATTGATTTTGGGATGTTTATCCCCATGATTTGGTTTTGGGATGTTTATCCCCGTACGTTGAGTTTTTGGATGTTTATCTTGCGTCTTTTGGTATAAGAATAATGGATTAAATGATAATACGTGATAAGGATGTCGATCCTTGGATTTGGATTGGGATGTCTATCCCGGTATTTTGGCTAGGGATGTTGATCCCTGAGATTTGGTTTTGGATAATGATGATTTAATTGTCACGTGGTAAGTACTGGTACGACTCGATGGTTTAAGACTGTTTTGTGGTGGCTATGATCTGGGTTACTTGTGATAAGCATGTTTATGCTTGGGATGTCTATCCCGTGATTATATTTGGGATGTCTATCCCTGGGTTACTATTTTTGGGATGTCGATCCCTGGGCTCTCTTGGATTTGATCTGACACCCGAAATATGTTGAGAACCAGGTCTGACCCCTAGTTTATCCGTGACGGGGCCCGGAAAGATAAATTGGAAATTAGATTTTTGTTTGAGTCTTTTTGGTCTTGGACCAGTTTTGGGTCGTGTCTTTTGGTTTGGTATATTATGGCGGTTTTTGCCTGTTTTCGGCCTTGAGTAATTTTTAGTGTTGCATATTGATTGTCTATCCTTCGTCAGTGAGCACTTCGGACTCACCCCTCACCTGCGGGCTTTCATCCCGTAGGTTGAGTTATTTGTGGTTCAGGTCTGTTGCATTCCAGACAGGTTGCGGCGTTATCCCTTGGACAGGACTCAAATCCATAGTTTGCATCAGTGTCGCATACAGTGTCTTTGTGAGATATTAAGTCTTCCGCTGTGCTATTTATTGTTATTGTTGGGCCTTGGGCCGGTTGTGATGTTACTGATGTTTATATTTTGGGCTGTTGAGCCAGAGTTACTGATGTATGCACTGTATGCTGGGCTTTGTTTGGTTGGGTCGTTACAGTTCCGGCACGTGTTTACTGTGTACGGTAAATACGGGTCGGGGCGCTTCAAAAAAACAAGCATTAATTGAGTTTTTCGTATTTATCCTTGTGTGGATTCCTCGAAGGACAATTATTTTACTACCGAGAGATTAGTTAACTTGGTGAGAATTGGTTGATAAGATCTTTTAATATAGTTTTGCTAGTATGCGGTTTTAAAATATGGAGTTCTGTAAATAAAACTCTCAAGACAGTCTACCAGCCAGAATTTAGGAAATTAATTGTATTGTTTCCTCCTCTCCCTTTTGTTCCCTTTTCGTTCTTGGGATAGTACTTTATGGCCAACCACTGATTTTCTTTTTTGTTTGTCAAGTATGGCCAAGGCCAACCACAGGTGAGAGAGGTCTTTTTGACACAACTCACATGCCATAAGACAGAGATGATGTGAAATAACTAGCATGGGCATCTTGTGTATCTTTCTAGAAAGCGAATGCTGGACATAGTTAACAGACAACCAAAGTTTATAGAGATTTCGAGTGATGAGACCCGAGATGGCTGATGAAAGCCCCTATTTATTATTTAAGCAAAAACCAGAATTTATTTGGTTACAAAATAATAAAATTTATGTTACCACAACATGCATCACAGCTATCTGGGTGGGGGTTATTCAAGATTAGACTCCTATGTGTGGAACAATTCATACCATACCATTTCTTTTCCTTTCCAAAGGAACAAATGCCACACTTTACACCTTGCATACTGTGTAAGATGCCTCATCTCCTTGCCAAATAATGGATTTATCCCAAGTACAGCAACACCTGTTGATCCTTTTAACATTTAGGGCAGGAGTTGAGATTAGGATGGCGACAATGGTTACAAGTCAAATGACTTGGGGTGAGTGAGGAGAATGACACTTCATAGATAGCAATTCTTTATACCCATAAACCAGAAACATTACAAAGTCCCCTGCCTCCC
The DNA here is from genome assembly GCA_028386065.3 of Turnera subulata. Lineage (NCBI taxonomy): Eukaryota > Viridiplantae > Streptophyta > Magnoliopsida > Malpighiales > Passifloraceae > Turnera > Turnera subulata. The sequence goes on from JAKUCV010000797.1 coordinate 23,297, forward strand.
TCGAGTAATCAATGGCATTACTTCTTCATTTTCCACCAAAAGCACAACATTTCACTAGTCAATAACCAAAACCAAACAAAGAAAAAGGGAAAAAAAAAAAACACAAACGTGCAAGAAACATCCGTATATGATTGCATAAAGTGGCAAAAGGTCATATCAGTAAAGACATTGCAACGAAACTCCACAAACCTTAACACCTCGGTTTCTTCTTCTGCCTTCTCTCTTTATTTATGCCAAATATAGGAGTCGCCCCCACATTGCTTGCCTGGAGATTTGGTTCTTTCTCATGTGTGATGTGATGAAAGGACCCGAGAGAATAACCATATGCATGACTGCAACTTCTAAGACGATTTTTCCAGACGAGCCTTGATCCATGATTGCAAGTATAACAACTCCTCATTGCTTATCGAGTGGCCAAGACCAGGATAAGCCTGGATAACTAAAGACTATCAAACTTCTTTTCTTCTTAAAACAAATAGTAATAACATTAAGAAATTCAAGATAAGTATCAGATATATCACCTTAAACTCACAACTTATTCCAGCTTTTTCTAGGAGAGGTGGACCAGCTTGTCCAGCTTCAAATAATACTGTTCTATCTGCCATTCCATGCGACCACAAAACAGGTGTCTGCACAAAAATTCAGATCTCAAACCAACAATCCCAAGATCGAGAAGTTTTAATCCCTGTTGGAAGAAGGTTTCTTAAGAGTATATTTTTCATTACTGGAGCAGGTGTTCAAGGATGTCAATAATTGTAAAACCTTGAGAAGCACAGGAACAGTTATTACGTTAGGATTCTGGGAAGAATAGAAGATTAATCTAGCAATACAACTCAAATGTGTATTTCAATTGAAGTACCTTCTTTGCATCTGGAGAAACCTGTTCCATGAAAGAAGAATTAAAAGGAACCCATCCACTGAAGACTGCACCTCCTCCAAGAGCTTTGGGATATGACAGAATACTAGCCAAGGTCAAGGCACCTACAAAAAATTGGTAAGAATGTGCAAGGTGCCAAATCGAAAGCAAAAATTAGTTTTTATAGGGAGAAAAAGAGAGAAACCTCCTTGGCTAAATCCACAGACGAAAATATTTTCTGGATCTGTACCAGCGGCTATTTCTCTGTTTATCATTGAATGCACATTCTCAACTGCTTTAAGCAAACCACTTTCATCTTTTGGAGAATCCTATAAACGTAAGCAGAATATGAATGTGTAAATAAAAGAATCATATTCCAGTAATCAAATAGAACCAGTATTCTAACCTAAGAAATTTCAAGTCCCAATGGTATCACTAATTGATGCTCGTAAAGTGAACACAATTAAGTCCATTCCTTTATTGCATGGTAAAATCAACACACAAGGAAGCTAATGAACACACTTTGAGTGTTTATTGGAGGCATCTTTGGTTTGGCTCACCAAATTACTGTTTTATGCCAACAAATTATTGAATAAGTAACAAGGTCATGCTGACAAATTTGTGTAGTTAATCATGCAGTTGGATTTTATATCCTTTGACAGGAAAACAAAGTCCATCCTATAGGCTGTAACCGGCCAACTCTCCATTTTTCTTCTAAAAGTTTTGCAAATCATAATTTTTAGCATAAAGTTTGTGTAAATGTTGTTTAACGCTGCAATTTTCTTGAATTTTATGAACTGTTGAATGCAACATATCAGGTACTGTTTTCAGAGGAACCTGTGATTCTCTACTATCTCATGCAGTTTGATTTGAGTTATTATCGAATTTTGATTGAAAAATACCCAGATAGCTGGTATGCAGCCTGGCTTAATTTTTGCAGCTGATAGGCCCATAGTAGCAGTCCAACAATCTTGTTGGTCGCCATAAGATGAATTCTAAGAATGTGTGGATTGGTGAATCTTGGATTGCACTAAGATCTCAAACTCATAGGAGGCACCTCTATTCATCTCAATGATTGCTCTCTCAACTTGAGAGGAAGACAAACACTCTGGTCCATATTGTTGGAATAACAGCAGAACCTCTTCTATTGCCAAATCCAATTATGTTAACGCAGTAAAGAAAAAGGGATCAAATGAAAATTCATCTTGTCTTAATCAAATTTCAAAGAGGAACCTTCCTACATGTTGGGATTAGTAGTATCTTCCAATTCAAACATAGAACTTGACCTATCAATTTGTTTCCAAGTCTCTGGACTATATTTCCCGGTGGTACAAAATACCAAAGAAAACACAAAGAGAAAGGAAAGAAGAAAAAGAAAGGAAAATGCAAACTTACAGCAGTGATGGGAATCTCATGAATATCAAACCACGACGGCATTACATGACCATCTACAAGAGACAAGCAGAGCAGCAGGAAATAGCAATGATTAATGAGTGATTAAGCCAATAATTAAGTAAGTAGAAAAGGGAAAGAAACCACAAGTAGAGTGGTAGTGATCGGGGTTACTGACTTACAGTTGCAGGTGACGGGGGAGTGAGGAGCAGAAGGGAAAGACCATTTGGTGGAGGAGAAGAGGGGAGAAGTGAAGAAAGTCTTGATGGGTTCGTTGGCAGGGCCAGAGTCACCCAACCCATGAAGCCAAATGATAAAGCTGCTGCGAGCCATCATGGACTTGGATTGTCTCTGTGTCTGTGTCTGAATCTGTGTTTCCCCGACGGCTGAAGAAGAAGATACTCTAAACACAACCACAATTACGCTACTTATCACTGCGCCTATCAATACTACTGCAAATGCCCTTTTCTCCACCTCCATCCAGCATCCTCCCCTTCCTCCCCTCTTAATTCTTTTTTTTTTTAAAAAAAACTACCGAACTTCCTTGGGCTTCAGTTCAGTTCGACAAATAAAAAAACACAACTACCCGCTTGGACTTCAGTTCAGTTCAACAAATGAAAAAAACAACTACCTTGGGCTTTTCCCTCAAAGCCCAAGTTTTTGTCAGTTCAGTTCAGTTTTTTGAGTTTTTGTCCTAAATATTGTGACAAATTCAGACCAAAAGGAAAAGTGAGAAATTCTATATCTATATATATTTAAAGTTGCCAAGTTTACTATCAAACAAAAAAAAAAAAAGTTGCCAAGTTGGGTTGGAAATTAGCAAAGTTTTAACTCCAATCTAGACCAATACGACATCGTGGGGAGATGAAGTTGGGTGAAAATTGGATGAATGATTACGGCAAGAATAGAAAGAAGAGAAGAGACCCAACAACACACAATCAATCTACTCACACATGAATCCTCCTTATCTGCTCCCATCTTTTTAAAGCGCTTTATGTGATAAAAAATCTACATCAAGATCAAGTGCAGATTATATGTCTTTTTTGCATAATAGAGGTTCGTTTCTCTTTCTCCTACTTTAGTTGCTTCTTGAATTTCTATCCTTCCTATCAGATATGCCCTTTAAATTACAAAACTGATTATTTTGCCTGTTAAAATTGAAGACATTTCTGGAAACATATTTTTTTCTCTTTAATTTTTTTTTTTGTTGCTTTTAGGTCTAAGTCTTCTCTTGAGTTTTGGTTCCTCTTTGTCTGATTTTGTATTTTTCATAGTTTCCGACCAGCAACTGCAAAAGTTGTTTCTGTTGCTTCAATTTCGGTAGCCAGTGCTTTAGGGTTTTTGGCAACATTTTGTATCTGGTCTTCGAACTGAAAGAACTGGGCTTGTGTGAGAAATCCTACTCTGCTCTGACATTCTTTTGGATCAGTGAGTTTCTAACGGGGACAAAGAATTGGATTTTATCTTTAACATTGTACCTATGAAGAAATATGCATCTAAGCCAATGAGGAAATTAAGAAACAAAACTGTATGCATTGAAGGCAAAAGAAATAGGGTTTTATCTTTGTTTTCTGCCGGAGTTCTGAATTACTGAATTTTTTTTTTTTTAATCATTGCTGTTGCAGATAGACATCTGCACTGTTATAAAGATTTCTAAGGTTGATAACGAAAGCAGGGACTGATAATGGATCATGATTCGAACCAAGAAGCGGCAGACAGCACCGAGGGTTCCGTGTTTGGACTAGGGTATTTGCTGAATGAACTTGAAACTACGCATGACCGTATAGAGGAACGTATCAGACGGCTCGAGGTAGTCACCACTAGGGCTAGGCAGCGACAGAGATGGAGACAAAATCAACCCACCCTTCGAATAGCGAGTATTTCTGCCGAACCGATCCCCCCTGTCGTGCAAGTTGATGATGGAATACCCAGTGGAGTATTTGCAAGAGAAGGAAGCCCAGGTACTTCCATAACTGAAAAAAAGAGCAGTACCTATCTGATAGCTAAAGCATTGAGTAGGGATACAGATTCTAAGAAGACTAGAAGTGATGTTGAGAGCATTTTTGATTGTAACATATGCTTGGTCATGGCAAGAGAGCCTGTATTGACTCGATGTGGTCATATGTTTTGTTGGCCGTGCTTTTATCAGTTGTCATATGTTTATGCAAACGTGAAGGAGTGCCCTGTCTGCATGGAAGAAGTCAAAGATACAAGCATCATTCCAATATATGGTAATGGCAATGGCAAAGACAATCACAAGTTTTATTTGGAGTCTGGCTTGAAGGTTCCTCCTAGGCCGCAGGCGCACAGGGTTGAAAGTGTGAGGCAGCAACTGATTAATAATGGAGTATTTTCTTCTCCAATGGATGAAAGAATTCGGCAATTTAGCAATCTGCTTAGGGAAATGCGAGAGCAACCTTCACCAGTTGCTGCTACCACATCCACAGTTGAAAGAACAAGTTCCATGGCTGACTCAACATTTGCTTCTCAGGTGTTACCTGCTATGGACATAGAGGGCAGCCAACACCAGCATTCCTTGCAAATTTCAAGATTATTGTTGCAAGGAGCTGCTTCATTTTCTTCCCTCTCATCTGCACTAAACTCTGCAATGGATTCTGCTGAGAGATTAGTGGAGGATCTTGAGGAGTTTATTCAACGGTTCCGTTTGAGGAGAAACCGACAACGATCTTCAGTGGCTGCTGATAGCTCTCCATTTTCAAGTGCTGGTGTTCAACCAGACAGACAAATACCTGATGTCACTGGTGTTAACTCTATAATGCCTCATTCAGCTGAATCATTTAGAAGCGGTTCTACTACTCATTTACACCCTGGAAGCCTTAGAATAGATACTGCAAGTGGAAGCAATTCAACTCTCCTCAATTCTTCATCTTCTAGGAGGAGAAATGAGATTTCGAGGCTCATGAATGTGGATAGAATACAAATAGGTTCCACTACTTCACATTCTTCTCTGTCTCCACGGAGAAGGCTTGAACGTCCTGAAGATTCCGATCTAGATAACGATCTTTTGCATGAACCTAGGAGGAGAAGGTTGAGATGATACGGCCGTGATGAGGACTGACTCAGTGTTATGTCCCTTGTGTAGATGCTACCATTCTGTTGCACAGCTGAAGATTAGGTGCATGTTTGCCAGTATGTTAACCCAGTGGCAACTACCAATTTAAGTGGGGTTTGGATTCTTACATAAGAGTTATCATCTTAAATTGGCAGGTTAGTGTAAATTTGCAGTGGCGAATTCTGCATGTACTTTGTGGAGGAATCTTGTCATGTCCGGTAAGGAGTATCCAGCTTACATTTTGTATGCCAGGAAGCTTTCCTGTAAGATGGTGAGAAGGCTTTTAAACAGCAGCTGAATGTTCAATAGTTCAGGTAGTTCGACAATTATTTTCTGTATTTATGCTTTCCTTTTTTTTTTTTTTTGTATGTGATGTACCATTGTATCCATTAGTCAAGTAGATTTCAGGTTTGCCTATCTGTACCCGATTGTGAACGTGTTGTATCCTTTTAAATCCGTCGTCAATTGCTTGTTTTGTATTGAAATTTGAAACCTTTGTCATTTAGGATGTTTTCTACTTTTTCTGTCTATTTTTTGGAATTAACTATTTCTTTTTTATGCTAATCCTTCCATTGTTATATATTTCGATTGTTATAGGAATTATTTCCCATGCTGTATAATTCAAGGGTCAAATTTAATCCAATGGCACAGTTGGAATAAAGATACTTACTCTTCCTATCTTGGGGTTAATTACATTTTGACCCCCTGTATTCCGGTTTATTTTTGAGTCACCCCTGAACTTTTTTTTTTCATCAATCGACCACTTGAACTCCCAATTTCATGCAATTGACCCCCTTTGTTACTGTTGTTTGAATTTCCGTCATCTTAATTAACGGAATACACAGAAGCGTGACAAGTGTGAAAATCCTAACCGTTAGTTTAAATCACGATATATAATTAATTTCGTAAAAATGAAATATAATCAATAAATTACAAAATAAAATTGAAATAAATGAAATAAAAAATTAGAGTAAAAAACCCAATTTGAGCCGCAAATACTATGAAAAAAGGAAAAAAAAAAAAAAGAGGGAGCCACCGCCGCAGATGCACTCTTCGCCCACAACCCCACCCGCTTCATCGACGGCTTCTCCGAGAAGTTTGAGAGCTCCATCTTCGACCTCATACACCGCAGCCACCGCGTCGCCGTTACCGTCGTCTACAACGAGTATATCCGCGATCGCCACCATGTCCACAGAGCCAATCTCGCCGATGAGGAGAAGCAAGAGAGGGAAATCCGGAGGCAGATTGAGAAGTTTTTCGAGGTTTCTTTCTTTGGGTATTGGCGGTTTCATTCCCCTCGCCAAGCGCCGCCGCTGCTCTTGCTCTCTTTCCCTTCCTTGTCGCTGCAGTCGAGACGAAGGAGAAGGCCTGGGACTGGTGCGAGGCCTGTGCTTTTCTCCATCCGTCGCCGCCATTGGTCGAGTAAGTTCCTGACTCAGCTTTTCCTTACTCTCTGTTGGGTTGTTTTGGGTGGTAATTAATTGGGTATTAGTTTGTTTGTGTGGGTCGGTGGTTCCTGTGTGTTGTTGGCTTGGATAGTGGTTCGGGTTCGGGTTCGGGTTGGTGGTTGTCGCGCCGTGGATGGTGGGGGTGTGTTGCTGGGTTCTCTTCTCTCCGGCACTAGGGTTATTGGTGCTCCTTCCGTTTCGGTTGATTTGGGCTTCCTTCAGTTTCGCTTTTGCAGATGTTGTTTCCAGGGATGTGGTTGACGGAAGTGACGGCTGATATGTACACTGCGCCGGAGGTTCCCGATACTGGAAAGGTAATTTGCTGATCGGTAACTGATAAAATATGTGGCGGTGGAAAAAAGATGAAGTATTGGTGTGGGCTAAACATGATCTGAAATGATAATTGTTTTCTCTGATATTCAAAGTTCTGTTATTTCTTCTTCCTCCCTTTCATTTCTCCTCTGCCTAATGGGTGGTTTAGAATTTAATTCTCTGCCAATGGTGGTTGTCGTGCCGTGGATGGGGTGTGTTGATGTTTGTATGGTTAAGTTTCAAATTTTTTGTTGAGTGCGGTGCTATAAATTTGTCAGTGAATATTGATGCGTTACTATATAGGAATCTATATGGTTAGGGAGGACTCGACAGAATTCGGGTAGCACCGGTGGATGGTGTCGGCGAAGGATGTGAGTGTGTTGTGCTGTGTTGTGGTGTGGGGATGTGAGGGGAGGGTATGAATGTGGGTAGTTCATTGGTTGTTTTTTATTCCTTTTTTTCTTTTTTAAATATTTTCTATTTTTTCTTTTTAAGAAAAAAAGAAATAGAAAAAAATCACTGAATGGTTAGGATATTGCCATGTGTCATCCATCCCTGCATTCCGTTAGTGCAAGTGACGGAATTCATCTGCCCATGGACGGAGGGGGTCAATTGCATGAAATTGGGAGTTCAGATGGTCGATTGACGAAAAAAAAAGTTCAGGGAGTGACTAAAAAATAAACCAGAATAGGGGGTCAAAATGTAATTAACCCTCCTATCTTGTTAATATTTATACATTAAATTGAAGATCATATGAATCTTGAATATATTGGATTACAGTATTCACTGTCACAAGTGTTGAAAATTAGTGTGCAGTTGGTGAAAAAAAAAAAAAGAAAAAGAGTGCGAGGACTTCCTCATCACTGTTCACTTTTCATATCAAGCACACTTCTAAAATATAGACAAAAAAACCCATTTTGGGTCATTCTGGGTCTATTTATAATAGATGATATGTGGGAAAGAGTATGAAACAAAGTATAACTTATTTCGCATCATTAAAATAACACTGTGCAAATGCCTTAGCTCAAAAGGCTTTTACTTTTGTTAGTGGAATTACTGTCCTTCCATCTCCCCCTAACATTATCTTGTCGCAGTTACAAGCTGATGTTCAGGGAAACATGTTTCCCAGATTCTCATGATGTATCTATGTTTTGTGTAATAGAAGCCCGCGAGGCATAATCATATTCTCCCAAAAAAAAAAAAATAACATTTATATTATACAGTAGTTGAATATAGTATCATAACATAAAATAAACAAATTAAGAAAAAGTAGAGTTACTAATCTATGATTATAAAAAATCACTAAGAATAACCAATGTGGTGTTGGTCTAAGTGGTAAACGGCTTGGTTCGGCTCAAACGAGGTCTCTTGTATGTAGAAAATCTCCATTGAGGTGATGGATGTCATCCAAATTAGTTAACCTAGAAATATACTCCTTAAACCTTATAAGGTTTTCTCACATATAATAATATCATAACAAAAATAAATTAGATTTTTAAGATAATAATGCCATTTTATTATACTATCCTTTGTTACAAAAAATGACTGATTTTTTCTACTTACATATTGTTTAAATAACAAGGAGGTAACTAGAAACTAAGCAATTGATATCTCGTAGAATTCTAAAGCGACAATTATTTTGAAACAAATTACAACTCTTAAAATGCCAATTAAAAAACTTATATTATATGATGAGGAGGCATATACCTGCTTTTATAATGGAACAAGCTACGTACTTATGTCAATCCTGACTTAATAAACAGTTTAAACTACATCTTTGTTGAGTTACAATGGTAGTACTAAGAATATATATTACAATTCTCTAAAATGTATATCTATATATATATTACACAATTAATAGTTATTTTGTTATGCATTAGTGCTTAATTAAAAATATATATATATATATTCCTATAATTCTTTTGAGTTGAGCTCGACAAAAAAAAAAAAATCTTTTTGAGTTGAGGCTAATCAAGCAATCAGGTTATCTGTGTCTTCCACATTCCGGCGCAGGTCTCATCAGTGCTCGCTCGCTCGCTCTCTCTCTCGCCCGCCGGCCTCGTATTAATTAGTTGTGAGCAGCAAAAGAAATCATGATCTTTGTAGATGGGCACCAACTTTCTTCCACCGACCCTCAGGTAATCAACAACACAACCATTAATTATTATTCCATTTTTTTTGGTTTTACCACGTACATTTACATTGTGTGTGTATATATATATTTATCTATATCACCACGTTAATTGATTGATTGATTGATTGATTAAGTTGTTTGGTTGGGTAATTTGTTGGTTAATAATGGTCAGAAGCAGCGGCAGGGGATCAGTGATGCTCTAGAAGCTTTGATGGAACACCCTGCACTGCTCTCTTCTGCAGAAGCGTTGAAGGGTAAGCAGGAAATGAAGTTTTCTTCTTTACAAACACACTCCAACCACTGCCACGACCGATTGGTTTATGTCTTCCAAAGAGAATTTGCCACTGTCGATCCTTCCCTCGCCGATGTATGCTCTCCTTCTCCTTTTTTGTCTTCTTTTCCTTATTCTTCAGCTCATCAAGTTATGCACATTTTATGTTGTAGCTGTTGATGAAGTCCTTCACTATTTTCAGGAGCTGTTTAGTTGGGAAATGTATTATTTAGCTTTACAAAATTATGTTATGCACTTGTCTTTTTCTATAGTGTTATTTATTCTTATATCCACTTGTCTTACCTTTTCCATGTCAAGCTTGTTGGCACAGATGAAGCAACAACCTGTTTGGGTCTAATTATCCGGAATCGGAGAACTGGAATGTAAGAATCAATTCCAATTGCACAATACGAAAGGAATTAGTATGGTTTACAACAAATTGTATAAGTTGCATCATATAGATAACTTTTTCCTTTTTGGCCTGCGTTTCTGAACTCTGAGTTGCAGGACATCGGTTGCACATTTGGATTCTCCGAAGATTGTTGATATTGGCATCAGCCAGATGTTGTCCCTCGTTGTTGACCGCAATTGTGAGGCCGACTTGGATGTATTCTTCTATAGTTTCTCCTCCTTGAAGTTTCGTTTCTTTATTTCATAGTTTCTGTTTTCTATGGTCAAGAACTTTGGTATGGACTCAGCCACTCGTTGATTGTTAAATGCAGGTGCATGTACTTGGTGGTTTTGATGATATTTCAGACAAAGTCTGGTTGAAGAATCCCTATTTTGTAGTTGATATTCCAGAAAATCATCAGAGAGCGCACACTGAAGTGGATATATTCACCTTTGTTTGCAGCAAGCTAATGCCACCACTGGGTCTGAAAGGCGCATTAAATTGGATGGCTATTCTTTGCCTTTGTGTGAGAAATTAATTGCAACTCTGGGAAAGAGAAACGAAAAGTTTCATATTCAGACGTTCTTTGTTCTTCAGCACAACACCAAGATGGATGCCCAAGGAAATCCATGCCCAATTTTAACTGGCTTTCTGGTTGGCTTCAACTTTCAGCTTTCCATTGTGTTTTTAGTTTGTGTTAAGTTTAATATAGATTTCTATTCGAAAATAATAAATTTGCATAAGGGGAAAAATAAATAAATAAATGAGCATAATGTAAGGCCATCTGATTAAGCACTATGTACGCCGCCTTTATTTCACTTTCAATTTGGTAGTCGAAGTAGCATTATATCAATTTGTTGATGGTGGAAATGGTATAAGGGTCTCAGTATTGGAGACTATAATTTCTCTTCTCCCCTCTACAGTTTGAAACATCCACTGGAACCCTCGTTCCAGCCTGCTTTGATGATTCAACAAGATGCCCAGATGAAATTGTCAGAAGAATTAGAGTGGTTGCATCCAATGAAGACTCCACTTGGGATGGCAAGTTGCTGGGGACATATGATACCCGGACAGATTGCTTTGTAGTAGCTCCATGCTCTTGGTACGACACTGCTGTCTGGCTTTGGACTTCTGCCTTGTTGTTAAATTATGATTGTTGTAGTCTGAATGATGAATTATCGTTAACTGTATACAGTACACACACATGGTCTTGCTCTTTTCTTTCTTTTTCTTTTTTTATGTCTAAAGATTCTGTTTCTAATTAACATTGATGTCTTTCTTTCTTATATCTAGTCCAAAGTTTTGCTTATTCTGGTTAACGTTGATGTGTTTCTTTCCATCATGGATGTGGAAAAGAGGGAATGACAAACATTAATGTTAACCAGGATGAGCTAAACTTCGTACTTTACATTAGGGAGACTAGCAAAGCCATGCGAGACAGAATTTTTTGGCATGAAAAAATGCAAGACCATGTTTTTATAGAGCTAATTATAATGATTACCTCTCCACCATGGATGCAGGACTCTTTGGCAAGTGCATGTTGCTTTGACACTTCGACATCGTTCTAATGAAGAGATCTTACTTGAATGTTCTACTTCACCTTCTGCTGAGGCTCCAGATTTCGTGGATAACCTAAGAAGGTATACATAGTTGAAACAAATTTATACACATTTATTTATCTGTATATTTCTGAGAGTTTTTAATGTTTATTATTATCATTTTTTTTTGGTTTTGGTGGGGGACGGGAGGTGGGTTGCGGAGGTAATTGAATAGTGAGGCAACACTGAAATAAATGCATTGATTCCACTTGGTTTGAGAGAGAGCAAGGGCAGCTTTCACAGCTGTAGACATTGTTTAGCAAGATATAACTCTTCTACATTCTATAAGTAGATAGGTGAAGCATTTTATCAAAAAAATACAATACATAAATCTTGGCATGACCAAGTTCAGTGGGTTGAAAAGGAAACACGAAACTTTAAGCACTCCAATTTTCTTGTTGTTAGCTAGCTGGCAACAAGAGCTGGGCTCTTGAAAGATTTTCTTTTTTTTTCAACATGCTTATAAACTTTGGGCACTTTATTGGAATCAAGATTGTAACGTGAGCTTAAAGCTTGGAAAATAGCAAGTACACAATTTTTTAAAAAAATTTAGTCAGGATATATTGGAGCATGCTGTGGCATAGAAGGCATTCCAAGGCTGGTTTTAGTGCCCAAGCCTCGATTTGGTACCTGGCCAGTAGTCACAAGCTCTGTTGGGAGCTTGGATAGTTTTCCAGTTATGTTCCAGGGTCTAAAGGGTCTACTAGTTTCCACGTTTAGATGTCTAGGATGTATTGTGAATTCCAGTTATACTGCATTGGGTTGTGTCAGTTGATCTTTTCTGTTCTCTGAAGCTTTTATTGATTTTTGGGCTTTAAATATTGAAGGTATTGGGGTTTTCTGGTCTACCCGTTGGTATTTAGAAGTCCTCAGATTAATCTACTTCAAACCAGTCTGCCTGTTAAGGGTAAAAGTCCCCCAACACTAATTTTCCATTCACAATACTTGAACAAAAAATCTTGTTCATGGGAACCAAGTGCATCACCACTTCAGCCAACCAAGTGTCTGTTAGTATTGGGTTGTAAGTCATGGCTGCATCATTATTTGTCAAAACTTCCAACCCTATCAGGACTGGAACCACTAAACTGCTATAAATAGGGCTGTAAGCGCTTGATTCCATCAGTTGCTTTTTTAATAAAAATTTCAAAAACTTTATGTTTCTCTTTGGTAACAAAGACCCCTCCTGCGAGCTACTTCTTTTGCACTGATTCTACAGTTCATTCTCATGACCTACCCATAAGTACCCTCAAGCTCTTTTATTTTTCCCAAAATTTCAGTCCGAATCTGCTTTCCATACACTGCCAGGAATAGCTCTGAGTCTATCTTGCATCAATTTGGTAGCAGAGAAGACTGCATGTCCAAGATCATGTTAGTTCCTTTCAGATAAAATTCAGAGTTACTTAAAAAACCCTAGACCAACTGAAATTGCAGTTTGATGCATTTGAGGATACACTCATAGAAATAGAGAGCATCAGAATGTGTCTGGATAGCTGAACTGAAAGGTACACACACTACCATGGCTGAGTTTGGAATCTGCACTGAAATCTCGTCCAGGACTTGTTAATCTTTCTGAGCAAGGAATTCTTCTAACTCCTAAAGTTGTGGCTGTGGGAAGTAAATATGGAGATTTTAGGAGTACTGTGTTTTCAAAAGATGAAAATGTTGAGATTTTTCATCCAAGACCACTGGGAAGATTGGAGTGTGAGGGTGCGGAAATGTCAGAAATATTTTGACATTCATAAGATCCCAATACGTAAGAAACTAGAAATTGAAGCTATGTTTTTGGATGGGAAAATTGGCATTTTTGTATAATAGTTACTTTCAGCTAGAGCAGACATCGTTAAGAAAGATTTCTCTACAAGCTTTTTGCTGGTATTTTGGTGCTAGGGAGTATTTGAGGCAGTGGAAGAAAACAATAAGTTGAAACAGGAGGGAAGTATGGTTGAATATCAACCACAGTTTGAAAGTTCTTAAATTCATTATGGTTGCTGTGAATCTGCCTCTGTCTGATGCTTATTTCTTTTGTTCTATTGTAAGTGAATTGCAAGATGAGTTGAGGCCTTGCTGTTAGTATTCTGAAACCTGTTACATGAATTGATGTTTTTGAGCAAGCTAGACCATAGGAGGCTTCAATGGAGGCTATGTTCAATACTTAAATGCCACATATAAGGATATAAGTAGAAGTTGGCATAAATTATAGTATGCGCATGGCGGTTCACCTTCAATTGCCGCGAGTTTAGTATGGTCTCAAATGTCTTTTTATGTTCTTGAGGAACGAATTTGGACTCTAGCTTAAGCACATTGTTTCCAGACCTGGCTGGTATGGCTGGTTCAACTCACTGTGGACCGTTGCCTGGTTATAGTCGATACTTCTTTGTAAAATTAATGGTGAAATCCTGATTTGACCCCGGTTAAACCTAAACTACTTTGATCGGTGACCATAGCCAGTTTGACAACCGGTTCGGGTCTGATAACTAACTTTGTTTAAGTATCTAATACAAGAGTTAATTTATGAATGTCAATAATTTTCCTCAGGCAATGGGACTATTTGATTGAACACCCGGACTGGCAAGATACATTTCCCAAGAGGCGGCCTCGTGTATTTGAGCGCACTGCCGAGGGTGCTTGGAAAATGTGCTTGACATTTCCAGAGAGTTACTAATCATGAACTTGCAAGTCAAGCTAAGCTACATCAACAATGGCCGGATTTTTTTTTATTCATTACTGTCTTTCTTTCATCCTGGGTCGTTACTTGGTAATTTGCTGCTGTCAATATTTACTTCTTGTTGCATAAGTTATATCACTTCCGGATTTTTGTGATAGCTCGGAAACTTGCTATAACTAGAAGTTTGCAATTGATAAATTGTTGGCGATTAGCTTGAAGTACTTATTTTCCTGAATCCTGATGGACAATTATGGACTGACATAGAAATCTGTTGCATAGAGATATACTACACTAACGACATATTTGCAGCGATTAATGATGCAGGTTGATGGAGGATTATTACCGAAGGCAAAAACCTTAAGAGTCTTGCCCTTCTGGTGTTGTAATAAGAAAGCTAATCCGGACGCAAGAAGTTCCCTTTGATCATCTTTTTTTGCAACTGAGACTTGTGTAAATCGATATTGCGCGTGCCACTCGGACTGCCTAATTGAAACATCCCTTTGTTGGTTTCTGTTTCTTTGTTTGTTTAGGTATCCTGAGTGTCAACATGGTTGGGAAACCTACTCAACCGTATTATTGACTGTGAACCGAAGAATGGTATCGCAGATAGACATGCGAAAATGAAAACTCAGCTCCAACTACAACGATCAGATTTTGGATTCGGATTTTACTATGGTTACCTTTGGTTGCACTTGGAATGGGAAAGGGAATCCTAGTTGCTCTTATTTCACCATGACCACCTACCTTATAATACTGTGAACCTAAGAATGGTAGCGCAGATAGACATGCGAAAATGAAAACTCAGCTCCAACTACAACGATCAGATTTTGGATTCGGATTTTACTATGGTTACCTTTGGTTGCACTTGGAATGGGAATGGGAATCCTAGTTGCTCTTGTTTCACCATGACCAACTACCTTATAATACTGTGAACCTAAGAATGGTAGCGCAGATAGACATGCGAAAATGAAAACTCAGCTCCAACTACAACGATCAGATTTTGGATTCGGATTTTACTATGGTTACCTTTGGTTGCACTTGGAATGGGAATGGGAATCCTAGTTGCTCTTGTTTCACCATGACCAACTACCTTATAATACTGTGAACCTAAGAATGGTAGCGCAGATAGACATGCGAAAATGAAAACTCAGCTCCAACTACAACGATCAGATTTTGGATTCGGATTTTACTATGGTTACCTTTGGTTGCACTTGGAATGGGAATGGGAATCCTAGTTGCTCTTGTTTCACCATGACCAACTACCTTATAATACTGTGAACCTAAGAATGGTAGCGCAGATAGACATGCGAAAATGAAAACTCAGCTCCAACTACAACGATCAGATTTTGGATTCGGATTTTACTATGGTTACCTTTGGTTGCACTTGGAATGGGAATGGGAATCCTAGTTGCTCTTGTTTCACCATGACCAACTACCTTATAATACTGTGAACCTAAGAATGGTAGCGCAGATAGACATGCGAAAATGAAAACTCAGCTCCAACTACAACGATCAGATTTTGGATTCGGATTTTACTATGGTTACCTTTGGTTGCACTTGGAATGGGAATGGGAATCCTAGTTGCTCTTGTTTCACCATGACCAACTACCTTATAATACTGTGAACCTAAGAATGGTAGCGCAGATAGACATGCGAAAATGAAAACTCAGCTCCAACTACAACGATCAGATTTTGGATTCGGATTTTACTATGGTTACCTTTGGTTGCACTTGGAATGGGAATGGGAATCCTAGTTGCTCTTGTTTCACCATGACCAACTACCTTATAATACTGTGAACTGAAGAATGGTAGCGCAGATAGACATGCGAAAATGAAAACTCAGCTCCAACTACAACGATCAGATTTTGGATTCGGATTTTACTATGGTTACCTTTGGTTGCACTTGGAATGGGAATAGGAATCCTAGTTGCTCTTGTTTCACCATGACCAACTACCTTATAATACTGATGTCTTATATTAGAGTCAATCAAACAACAAAATGAATCAAATTCCACTTCTATTCCAATTCCCAAGTGTAACCAAATGTTCATATGTGTTTTTCTCTTAAAATATACATCCAATAAAATTAGATTAGGCGAGAATAGTTTTTTTTTTTTTGTGGGTTTAGTATATCTCTGACATGTCGTACATGTAAAGGAGCTGTCTAGTTATAAAAAATAAATTCACTATCAAGATTTTTAGAACTTTAGCGCGCAGCAATCAATAATTAAAATTTCTCGACAAAAAAAAATTAGAATTTAATACAAGATTTAGGGAAAAAAAGAAAATAATAATTGATGAAAGGGCACCACATTTGTCCATATTAACAATGAACCTAAGAAGAAATGGACTTTTGGAATTTTTTATTTGTTGGTTTGGGTGCCGCACACTTGGAGTTGGCAATGATATTGTGGATGCAATCCACAAACGTTGGGTGAGGTCTGTGGAGGGCTCGCTGCTAGCATTGATTCTTCCTCACTGGTGTACTCCACCTCTAAGAAGCCCAGCTGGAAATGTCTGGCTCGGGCCACACAAGCAATACATGATCCATCATCCGTGGAGCTAATACAACGGAAGGAGGTGGAGCAGTGGGTACCCAGAATGCAAAGCAAGCGGGATCAGATGGAGGGTTAACTCATAGAGATGGTGGTTACATTGACTTGGCGGTGTCGGCTCTGAGCGCCAAAGCCCTTAAGTGGGGGCGACTATCAGGGTTCTTGGTGGCAGTGTACACCATTATTTTGTCATCGTTTGGTGTTTTTTTAGGTTTTGATGCCTGTCCTATAGTCCCTCTCACGGGAGAATGAGTACCTCTCCTCTGGGTTGCTGCCATTTTTTGACACAAACATCTCAGGGGATGCAGTTGGCACAACATCTCAAACATTGGGGGGATGCATTTTGTGGAGGTCCCGTCCTCTGATCATTTTACTCGCAGGCCTATTCAGTCCTTGCAGGTGCGTTCTATGTGCCCTCTCAGGGGGTACAACCAGGTGTTCCACCACCACCACTATGGAGGCGCAATTGGCACTAGCCAAAACACTGTACAGCCGTCCCTGGCCAGCTCACATGCTGCTCCTTGCCCTTCTGTGCCTAGGAAGGCCAAGTTTTCCTCTGGTTCTGTTTATAGTTTCCTTTTTTATTCGGATGAATGTATTATTATTTACCATTTCTAGACTTGATCTGGCCTTATGTCCTGTTATTGCTAAGTTTAATTTGGATCTGTACGAACATTATTGTGGCGGCTGCCACACTTTATTTTAGTCAATGCCATTTCGTTTCGACAAAAAAAAAAATGGAGCTTAGAGTTAATTCTACTTTCTAGATGCAAAGAAGAATATATTCCTGCAAGCCGGGCAATGCCACAAAGAAATCCACCACTTCAGGATGCTGGTAGCCAATGACAAACAACACTCTGTTTTCGCAACCTGGCTTCCTTTCCTTCTGGCATACACAAACCAGCGATCCATTAGCACATGGTTAATAACAGTAACTTGGGTATGATGTGAATGAAACCAGTACTACGAGGCAGCCCAGGTTCTCTCTTTTTTAAGTCTTTTTTTTTTTTTTTCAAATCTTCAACTTAGCCTAGCCCTTCCACAGTACTACTCCGGAGGGTAACTTGGGCCACAGCACAGATGGGGCAGGAATATAGAGTCAAAATATGGATTGTAAAAGATAATAATGCTGTGAAGGTAACGATAGGCAAAGCTTGTAAACTATCACACACTAAAGACTATTCAAATAATGCTACACTGTTGCCAAGATGTTCTCTGGTCAACAAGGGAAAAAAAGGGAGGGGGTTATCTCTTGCTATGACAATTTGATTCTACAACAATACCTGTGCTAAGCGACCAAAACTCCAGTCACTCCCTGTTGGAAGGAGTACAACATACAACTGCTTATATTGTACAAGATACATTTGCCATAAGATCCGTCATGTGATATCACCAGTCTACCCCATCACACGATTCCTTTGTTATCTCTCCAAAGCCCGGCCATAGTGGCGGCCACCTTCATCTGTTTTCAGAGAGGACAACTTGGGGCTTAGCAAACAGGACGAACTTTGAGCATCATGAAGTATGCCACAAAAACTTATGCTCAATTGTTATTCAGAGAAATATTAGAGTTTGTCTTTTCAAAAGAGGGAAAGGAGATGAAAAAAATGCCATAGTCCATCAAGCCAGATAGCCAAGTGAGTTCAGAACAAAGTAACAGCTTATGTTAGTTCACCTTTGCAAAATCCAGCAGAATCAACCAAAAAAGGGTGTATTTACAAAGCCAGTGCAAGCAAATTGTCAAGCCTGACTAAATTAGGAGGTTGAATGTGACCTCAAGAGAAGTGATTAAAAATAGGCTTAGTAAAGAGTACCCCTTTTAAAACTATATGAAAATTGTAAGTTCTTTCTCTTCAACAGTAGAGTATATTCAATTTTAAAACTAGGATAAGCCACAACACTAAGATATGCTTGAATATTATCCCTCCTAATTATGTGAAAAATCATTATAACAGCTGATACAGTTATGCAAGATAGGATGATAAATACCACTTTCTCCATCAGAAATATCTGCAAGCCTCGAAATTGCATCAATAAGCGCTTGTTCCTGATCCTGCATTGACAAAATTGATGAATCAATAGAAACCCCCATGAATCAGTAGAAAAAAGAAGAAGAGAAATGTCCATGCATAGTGTCCTAGCTAACCTTCAGTACTTTCTTTGCTCTCTCAATCTCCAGGGGATCAGGATGATTTGCACCAAATACTCTCTCCACCTAAATGAATACATGATCAGTCTAAGGATCTAAAACAAAAACTCCACACCTAGAAATACAAACATGGATAGACCTACTTACCTCCTTTATTAGAGTATCTGTATGAAGAATATGTATATCATTTGGCACTTTTTTCCCAATCCCATTTTGTGATGGCAACAAATCTTTTCTGGATTGACCCTTTGGGACACCTCGACCTCTTCCCATGCCTGGACCACCATCCCAACCAACAGACTTATTCATCCCTTGACCAGATCCACCATGACTGCCTCGATGAGTGATCCCAGGGTCCTCACCCAGCCATTTTATGTCTTCCGGAGATATCTGCCAAAGGAGATGAGTCATAGAAGGTCAAAGGGCTAATAATATTCCTACTTTTGGGTAAAATGATTTTATTCAAAGTAGATGAAATGTCCAGGCCAGCGACATGACGACTTGATCATTTTACTTATTATCACTACTGCTATCACTCTAGAGGAGGCCAGGATGCAACTTCTGTTGGTTTCCTCTTAGTGCTCATGTTTCACCCCACCACTTTTAAAATAGGGAGGGTGACCTGTTCAGAAATTTCCATACAGCATTGTTTCTGCACAAGTTTTGGTCTTCTTTAACTTAGTGCCCAATGAATATTGAAATAACATTGAGCAACATCATCATGTTTTTTATATAGAATTCTGTGCTTCTCGCCATGTTCATCTTAGTTACCTTAACCTATGTAGAATTTCATACACAAAGCAAAGTTCAAATTGAGTTTGAGAAAGCCAAGACAAGAAGCGGCACAACTAGGAATTTCACCAAAAACGAATGTGAATTTTTTTATCACTCCCAACCTATCCCATGAAAGGGAAATTCACTGACGGATGCAGCACTAACAAGGGGTTCTATCTAGATGAGTAACGAAAGGGTTTAGAAGTAAGATTGCAGATATGGTGGAAAGGAAGAAGGAACTGCATCACACAAACCTAATAAAAGCTTGAAAGCTTCTGAAATATATATTAGAAAATGGCCACTAATAGCCATAACACACTGTAGGTATTTATAGACTTAAAAGCACTATTAAACCTAGGCTTAACCTATCCTAGAAGGAATATGACTCTTAGTCAACCAAGAACGAAAACTTGGTACATAAGAGCATGTAGTAATAGAAACAATTGAACACAAGAAACTGCCTAGGAAAGGATTTACGGATTAAAACCCGCAAACCTGGATATTACAATAGTATCCCCAACTAGTAATATCAGAAATAAATAATCCTCTATTTTATTCATAAACCTTCCCAAAATCTTATCAAGCAAGATAAAAAGGAAGATGAAGCTTAAAACAAAGAGGAAGAAAAAGCTGATGTAAAAGAGGAACCAAAGGAAGAAAAGGTTGAAGAAGAGATGAGGCGCAAAGCTGATTGGTAGGAGCAGAAGAAGCTGTTAGGCAGCTTCCTTGCATGTTCCGTGCTTTGCAAGCTTTGCTGGTCATTCTGGCTATTTCAGAACTCAATCTGCCTCCTTAATTCTTTCAAATTAGTTGGGTGTTTGGAATCTTTTACCATGCAAACATCCATGTCTTGCCCAAAACTATACATCATAGCTTTGCACTCCCAACAAGTTTTAACCTTCATATTTAACATTCCTTAGGAGTCTCATGGCCATAGAAATAGAAATTTAAAAAATCATAAATTGGATCGAGCCAATTGCAAAAATTGGATAGATATCCATCCCACAGTCCAACAAAGCAGTAGGAAAGTAAGCAATCTCTTCCACAGAATAAAATCCACAAAGTCAAGTCTACTGGGAAAAGTAAGTTAAGCAAAAGTTTGACAATCTTCTGCCATCATGGGAGTCTACTGTACCCCTCCCTCCCTCACCCAGGCTGGGTAAGAAAAGGTTAAGGGCGAAAATATAGATAAAATTGAAAGTTTGGTGGCTGCCGATGGGTGTGACCATTCATTATGGGTACTATATGAGGTGGTGGAACGGAAGATAGGAGGGTTTCAGGGAAGGAATTGCATAACACAACCCTAAAAACAGCATGGAAGCTTCTTAAATCATTATTCATATAAAGGCTGCTAATAAACAAGTAAAAAGAAGTATACCTCCGACAAATTGACCCATTCCCAGGTCTCGTTTGCAGTCCCCATATCATAAACCAGAGCATGCAACCCCTATTCAACAGTTAGAACAGGATCAACTAATGATTGTTCGTAAACAAAATTTAGGAGCAATCAAAGAGTCTATGGGCCATGTGTACCTTTACGTGGTCATAGTCAGTTATAACAGCTTCATAAAAGTTATTGTCATCAGGCCACCTGGTCTTGACTTTCTTCCCGATCAAAGGCTCAAAAGTAGATCCGTCAGGAGGAACACTAGAAGATATCCGGTTAGGAACTTGACCCCTTCCAGATGGGGTTGAGGACGGGTATGGAATGGACTTTATAGAAGAAGAACCAGTTAAACCCTAAGAAAACGAAATATTAAGATTTTACTCAATAGAAATGATAGTTTATTAGAAAAATTTTAGCATTCAAACCAATTATCATCATTCTAACTTACAGGTTTTTGCTTTTTTCCCTTGGAGGCTGTAACAGGTCCACGTTTAGCTGCTGATGAAGATGGTTGGTGTGATGCTGGACCTGTTTGTGGGTGAAAAGCTGGAGATGGTCCACTGAAGGATTGAGAAGGCACTGAGGCATTTATTTTCTGTTTCTTGCGAGATGCAGAGACACTAGGGCTAGGTATTTGATCATGAACAGCTTGAGCTGTTCCAACAAGACCAGATTGATGCCCACCGGCTTGTCTCCACTCCCTAATCACATTCAAGATTGAAGGATCAATTAAAATGACCAGAGAGGCCCAAAATTGCCAAATGACGGCAAACAGGTTTGATTTTTATAACAAGAAAAATTGTTCTTTTTCAAACCTTATCCTCCGGATGACATCATCGGCATTAACCTGGCTAAGAAGCTCTCTGTGCTCCTCATTAGACAACCTCAACTCTTTTCTAAGTTCCGTAATCAAACTCTCCTTCTCCTGTGGGGGGAAAAATATGCATATAGCATCATTTAAACCTCCTAAGAGAAACTTGAAACGACAAGGTGTAACGAAACAAGCAATATGACAAAACGTACCCAAGTAATGGCGTCAGCTTGAGCTTTAAATGCTCTCAGAACTGAACTGTATGCTTCTTGCTCAAGTTGGTGAATTTGGGTCTCCATGTCACTTTCACCATACATCCTAGGGTATGGAATAGAAGGTGGAACTGGTCGTCCATTCCCTGCCACATGTCCACCTCTAGGGATTCTGTTCTGATGTGATGGGGGAAGATCATCATCTGTTCCTGAAGGTAATCAGAGAGAGATACAAGATAATGTTAAAGGCTCTGATGAACAAGACAGCAAGAGTTTACCCAGATAAAATATTCAATATCAATTAACCAAGCGTCATAATAAAAATGATGCAATAACATAAAATAGTCCATATCAATTAAAAAGCACTAGAATAAATCATTCAATTATTGCAAGCGAAACTTCCAGCCACTTAAGTCTAATATGCATGGAAATATCTTCTCAGGACCAACCAATATGCAAATGGTGCTGTTAGGATTGAGTCCACAACAGGTGCATGCGAACATGTCTCCTTTAAAAGAAAGCCTCAATGCTGCTATGTCTCCGGAAGAGTGTGGATTAGCATGAGTTCTGGCTTTTGGCATGAATACATTTCAAGACCATAATATCAACAGCCAACATCTACCAAGAAAATGACAGTATGACTAGTGGTAAGAGAGGGACAACTGGCACTAAACCACATAAGTGCTATAAAAGACATTCGATGAGGTCTTTGCAAAAGCCAATACTGTAATCAGGAAATTTTTAAAAAGAATAATTCAGGCCATCCTCTTTTTCTCTTCCTCAAGCACCACCGAGTGATATTAAATGGTTGCTAGATACTTCAAATATTGCACCTCTCTGGCAGGCATAGTAACAAAGTAAATGGACGTCATCACATACATAGTTAGTTGAATTTTCATTGAGGTTTCTCCAACAATTAACTAAAGAATTTTTTTGAATCCCAGGTTTCCTAATCCCTACTTATAGACAATCAGTATTAACTGAAGAATTTTGAAAATGCTGTAGTTGCATTCTGAGGTTGCACCAATTCTTCAACAAATATAAAGGTAGATTCTTTACAGAGCCTTAAGATGTTAAGAATCTCAATTTTATTTTTAGACAAGTTGTGAATTGAAAGGAACCAGTGTAATAAATCAAAACAAAAAGACATCAAATTAGAACCAAAGAGACAAAAGAGACCCCAGAAAGAAAGAAAAAAAGGTAAAAAATGTACACAGATACTGTGCTCTAAGAGCCATGAACAAATTCTGGGCTGATTCAAATCTAAAGCACCTCAAAAAGCCGAAAGTATACACCTTCAACTTCTAAAATGATAGAGGAGAAAAGAAAGAAGCTACAAAAACAGACCCCCACTTGGTTAAATTCAGAATCAAAAGCCAGAGCACAATTCACACCTAAAACAAAAACCCAGTACCATAAACGGTTTTGATTTCAAGGCCCCAACGGAGAGAGAAACAATGCCGATGAAAATTGAAGCGAACCATTAAATCTAATAATCCCTAATAAGATTCACTAACAGAAAACAAGGACAGACAAAGATTTCCATATAATTGAAGTAGGTGAGCTCACCACTGCTATCGTAGGGTTCGTAGTCCATAGCCAGCTTTGAATATCCCCCACCAAAACCCCCCCCAATCAATCACAATTGAACAGAAACCTTACAAATTTCAAAACCCAAATCGCCAAAGTTCACCCCTTCACCCACAGAATCACAAAATGAGTACGCGGACAACGATACGCCGTCGTTTTTACTGAGTCCGCCTTGCAACTTCGGTTGCTTCAATTTACTATGTCTGTGTCTTTTCTCTCTCTCCTCCCTACAAGGCCACAAACCAACACAGCTCAGAGTTTGACTTCTAGACTCGCTTTTTTCTTTTTTCAAATTAAAAAAAAAAAACAAAAACTTCTCTTATTTCTTTGCTCCCCGTCTTTTGTCCCTTTCTTCTTTTTATTTTTCTTTTTTTTTTTCCAAAACGCAAATTCTAATAACATATGCTCCATGGTAGTACTTTTTTTTTTTAAATCACATTTTTAGGATAGTAATAGGAAAATTTCATTTATTTTATGTTTTGTTGGCACACGGCAATGCGATATTCTAATTTGGAAAGTTAAAAATCTTTATGGTAGTAATGTTCGAAAGTGCTATCTTCAATGGAAGAAAAAAAAAATATAAAACTTACGCAACTTTTTTGATAAGCATAAAACTTACGCAACTTGAAAAAATAAAAGATGGAAAATAGCAAAAAATTAGAATCACAAAAAAGTGTCTTAATTGAAACGAAGGATGGAATAAGTGAACGAATAAGGGTCTTAATAGTGTCTTATTCTCCGTAAATTATTTTCTACTAGTAGCTAAAATGTTTATTTTATAACTAAAGAAGTATTATTATTAAATTAAATGCTTTTATTTCGATTTTGTCATGTTTAACTTATAATCTATTAGTGTTTTTTATGTGTAATTTACACCCTAAATTTGATTTTTTTTGTTTCCCATCCTGTATCCGGAGCTTTGCCCAACTAATCCAGATTTGACCCGAGTCGTGCACTTGGTTATGAAAGGTGCATCTCTCGATGGGGATTTTCTGCAAACACGAATACTTGAGCCCGAGACCAGTGTTATCGAATCCGGCCGGCCCGGACGGTTGAACCCGGTGAACCATGACCTGGCTGGGTCTCTGGGTTTTTGATCCCTTTGTTAATTTCCAGTTGAACCGCGGTTTGGCCAATATTTGTCCGGGAAAACCGCGACCTGGAGGCCCGACCGGTTCATCCTCCGGTACAGGTTTAATAACATTGCCCGAGACCTTGCTTAAGCAAAACCAATTTAATTTTTTTAAAAAAATCGATAGAAAACTTTGATATGTGTATGTATATGGTTTTACAATGTTATTATTATTTGCACTCCTACATTTTATAACCGCACTCCAACCAACCATTTTAATTGTC
The DNA here is from genome assembly GCA_028386065.3 of Turnera subulata. NCBI lineage: Eukaryota > Viridiplantae > Streptophyta > Magnoliopsida > Malpighiales > Passifloraceae > Turnera > Turnera subulata. The sequence continues at coordinate 48,271 of JAKUCV010000797.1, forward strand.
AAAATGACTATAAAACATAAACGGCTAGTGAAGTGAGGAAGGAACAGCAGAGCTATACAACAATGCAACTGGCATGCCCATGATTTCAGCCGGCGAATCCTCGGGGCACAGGTAACATCACAAAGGACCACAAGTCCTCCTCCCTCCTGTACACCAGTTAGAATTGAGTTTGACCATGGAAATCAATAATGAAAGAGAGGAGAGAAGGCAAGAACCATGGTGGGGAAAAACAATTTGGGTCACTATCGTCAATTTGCACTTAAAATTAGTCGAGTGGAGTGCGAATAGGAAAACTTACGAGTCAAAATCTTTATTTGATGGATTTGTTCGTACTTGAATTATAATCATTTTCCACCAGAATGTATGCCCTGTTGACATTGGTGAAAATCTTTTTACATTAACCAGAATTCGTTTTGTGCAATCCTAATCTCCAAACATGTTTATTGTTACTATCATCATCGCCATCATTGCCATCATCATCATTCATGTCAAACTAATATTCATTGTTATCATCATCATCCTTCATATCATACATGATTTGCTATCCATGTATATCCTGCCCTTCTCAAAATCCACAGGAGTGCACAAATGCCCATCAGCGGCAAAAGCAACTCCCTGCAACACTGCATTTTAAACACAAACACTGCTTATTATATACCCTCGAAGTTAGAAGTTCAAAGGAACACACACTACCTTATCGTTCACAAAACTTACACCCTTGTAGTGTATCACCTCTATATTATTAACGAGAACAAATACATGTAATAGGCTAACATAAAATTTTAAATCAGAAACTAAAATGAGTCTCACAGCTTATAAATTATCGCTAAGAACCCAATACCACACTCGTTTTTTTTTTTTTTATACTAGTCGAAGTTGAAGATGGGACTCGAACCAATACCACAGTTGATGAATTAGGGTACGAGATTAGTCAGATGCGTTGCTTTTCTCTTTCAGTTTGTCATCTACAACTGGCGCAGTAAAGTTCTGTCGTTCATCGGCAGTAGCAGTAATAACTGGCCACCATAAATCAGCAGTCCCACTCAAGAGAGATTGCACCTGTGGATCTGCAGCCACAGCCGAGGATATCATCTCATCCACATCATCTAACTTGGCAGATAATTTATCCAACTCTCTCGCTATTTCCAGCTAGTCACAGGAAGAAACCTCAGGTAAGACGACCCTTTGGCGGCAAAGAAAAAGATGCAGATAAAAAATGATCAATAGGAAAATTTTTAATCTACCTCATCAAGATTCTTGGTCGACTTTGGAGGGACTTTTGTCACCTCTAATCCAAGTGCTTCAATTTTGGAGCGCAATTCAACCTCCTCTTGATTGGTCAGTGCTTCAACCTAAAACAAAAAAAGTTCAGAGAGCAAGCAAATCTTTTGTTTACCTAGATCCAATCTTGCAGAACACAATTAATCAATGGACAATGAAGTTTGGTTTAATGGTTGCACGTGAGAGTTGAATTTGGTTCAATAAAGATGGAGCTCCTTCTCGTGTTTGACAAAAGGCTAAGGAAAACAGAAGATAAAGTATCCCAACTGGAAATAATAGAATTTCAAGCAGTATATCACAGTTTAACCTCATTTCATCAATCTTAACATTTTTGGTTAAGAAAGATAGTAAACATTAGAGTTCTTCTTATCCAAAAAGTGAAAATTTTTGGAACAACGCTACCTATAAGCACTCAAATTCCTTGTCCTTAACTCCTTGCCATATTATCCCAGAGGGAGGATTTGAATGAATCATGATCAAGTCAGTCGAGCAGGCAGGTGGAAATACTGACATAAAGCACTATACTGCTCTTACATTACTTTATTATATAGGGTATGAGATGCTTGAGAGTGGTTCTTCAACAAATCAAATAAAACCCATCAACTCCCATGCTTCCACATTAGGATAAGGAATATCAGATATACAGCGCTATCATAATTCAATCGAGTAATCCAGACCTGGGTCTTCAGGTTTACAAGTTTTGGTTCCAAAATTCAATCCCGGAACAATGTTGCATCGGATTATTACAGACCAGAAAGAAAAACAAACGGAAAGCATGGGATGATAAATTGAATGCATAGGGATCAGGGTAGAACAAATTAACCCCCGGGACCAACATGAATGCATCAAAACTGAAAAGACCCACATCATAAACATTATTCTAAATCCACAAGAGGAGCCCTTAATCACGAAAAGTTGGCATCTATTGACATCCCCAGATCAAGTAGGTAGGTAGACAGATATTAAGGAGGGCAAAACAATACAATATGATGTAATAATTAAATAATAGAACAACGAAAGGACAAGTAACTTGGGAAAAGTAATCGCAGAAAGGGGAGAAACAGATACGAAAAGGAACCAACTTGTTGGAGGAGATTGGAAAGAAGCTGAAAGAGCTGAGCATCTGCTTTGCCTTCTTGCGACGACGCCATTTCTTAGTTGTGGGATTTCCGTTCCCTCTTTGTTTTCTTCCTTTTTTAACAATTTTGTGTTTTCTTTTCTCTCTTTTTGATTAGCCTTTTAAATTTTACACAGGACGCGCGTGCTTATATAATTATCCGCCCTAGGCTCTCTTCCGCCTTGGCAATGTCAAAGTATGAAAACAATTTTTTTTTTTTTTCCCTATAGTATCTGAGTGAAAACAAATTAACAAACACCGTTATGCGTTTTTTTTTTGGGGTTAAAATGGATTAAAACAAAAAAAAACAAAAAGTTGTTTTCGATGAATGAATTACACTAATTTTCATCTTCTTTAGGTGACATGTCGTCTTTCATTTCCATATTAGAAGATTCTATTTTATTCTAAAATAATACATGATAAAATAACACACGACATGCTTATTCAAGTTTAAAATTATTCATTATTAAAAACTACTTGTTTTTATGAATAAAATTTAAAAAATTGTGTGCCTAGTTTGGTGAGAATTAGGACTTAAATCCTTATCTTAAGCTTTTTTCTTGCAAGAATGGGTTGTGATTTCATGATTTGTCGAGACTCTTGTTTATAAACAGCAAACTCTAGAGTATCGAGATGCCCACAAGTGAGCGTGAGTTGACTTGAGGGAAAGGGCATGGAAGGTGGAACAACAGACAACCTGGAGAAGTCTCTTCCGGTGCCCAGTGTACAGGAACTTGCAAAAAAGGAAGGCCTACACAGCATTCCGGAGAGGTACATAAGAAGAGATGGCCACAAAACCACCACCACCACCACCACCCCGACCACTAGTACTACCCCCTTGATTGATTTGGCCAAGCTGGTGGACCCCAGTTCCCATTCCCTAGAGCTTCAAAAACTTCACCATGCATGTAAACACTGGGGTCTCTTTCAGGTAATTTATCATCATCATACATCATTTGTAGTTGTAGTTAAATCCTGGGAGTTGATTAAAAAAGCTGACTCTTTAAGCTAAAAGAGATGATGAGACTGATAAGCTCCTTGGTTGTGGAGCCATGTCAAAGATCACATCTTTTGTCTAAGCTGGTGGCTTCTCTTCTCTTTCTTAATTTATCATCATCTCCCAGCTCCCAGACTGGACAAGTGATTTAATTTCTTTTATGGTGAATCTTTCTTATATGCTTTTGTTTTGAGAGGTTAATGATGCCAATGCTTGCTTGCTCTTATAAATCATATATCACAACTCAAAAGAAAATCTTGGGTGACTGGGAATGAATTTTGCATGCAGCTGATAAACCATGGTGTGACTGAATCACTAGCAAACATGAGGAAGCAAACTGTAGAGTTCTTCGACCTCCCGCTCTCACAGAAAAAACGTTGGGCACAGAAACCAGGTACCCTTGATGGCTATGGCCAAGCCTTTGTAACATCACAAGAACAGAAGCTTGATTGGAATGACATGATCTTCCTCCGGGCACTCCCCTCTCACAACAGAAAACTGGAGTTCTGGCCTGATAACCCTGAACATTTTAGGTACTTTTTCGTTAACTTGCTTCTGCTCAAGTGTCCTCAGTCCTTACCTGCTTTGAGAATTTTAGCCCTCTTAAAAAGAATTCCATCATTCTTCAAGTTTGTCAAATACAAATTCCATATTCTGATATATGTTTTCCTAATCATAAAAGTCTATTCAAAGTTGATGAACGATCAGAGATGATTCAGCCAAACCTCCAATTTCTGGGATATATATGTTAAATTACAAATCTTGGTGTTTGATATTTTACAAAACCTAGTTGAGTTATTGTTGAAAACTCTCCCCAGACATAACTTCAGCTACTCCCCTATAATTTGGTGTGGAATACAAGATATACAGGTTGATTTGTGAACATATACACTTCTACCTAATGATCTTGTGTGTATTAGGGAAGCATTGGAGACATATTCTGAAGATATGAGGCAGGTTGCAGTTTCTATAACAAGGTTCATAACCATGAGCCTTGGTTTCAAGGACCAGAAATTCTCCGAGGCTTTTCAAGATGGAAGATATGAGATAAGAATGAATTGCTATCCGCCTTGTCCTCAACCTGACCTTGCTTTGGGAATGGTTCCACATGCTGATATGTCCGGAATCACTCTTTTGGTCGAATGTGGCAGCCAGCCGGGGTTACAGGTCTTAAAGGATGGCGATTGGGTCTTTGTCGAACCCGTAGATGGTGCTATTGTTACATTCCTTGGTCATATAACGGAGGTGAATCTCACATATCCAAGTAAAAAAAGTCTGGAAACATGCATGTTTGACATAGTATAACTATGGCCTACTGTCAAATATAGTTTAAATTTAGCATCCTGTGTTCAAAATTCATTAAAAGGTCTGTTAGTTTAAATTACACACCACCAGAGTAGTTAGTTAAGGTTGGTCACATATATGCTTTATCTTTTTAAGATTTGTTGATAACTTGTGGTAAGTCATGCAGATAATGAGCAACGGGACGTACAAAGCAGCGGAGCACAGAGCAGTGGTGAACAAATCGAAGGAGAGGTATTCAATAGTAACCTTCTGCTACCCTGACTCATCAATCAATATAGGCCCTTCCAAACAACTTATCCAGTCTGGAACTCCACCTCTTTACAAGACCATTGGGACAATAGAAGAATATTTTCAACTCTTTTACAATCGCAAACTTGAAACCTCATTCATAGATACCCTGAAAGTTTGATGCCCAACTACTATCATTCCAGTTGGAACAAAAGAACAGGCTTATCGATTCTCAAGAAATTTGCAGAGTTTGTATGTATGACATCTTATCGGCTCAATGCTGTAACTACAAGTTTTTTAAACAGAGAGAAAAGTTGGACATGTTGTCCCTATTATCATGTCATAGATTTAATTCGTTTAAGCACCTTAATTAAGATGGGAGAGGAAGTACGGAATTTTGTAGTTGAGGGAGGAAACTTGTTCTGGTTAGTACTTTTGCAAGCTATATACCACAGGAATCAAGTTCTGCAGTAGAACTGGACTTAGCCTCTCCTTTCCTGAGATCTTCAGTATGGTATCACGACTTGCTCGCCGAGATTTACTCTAAGCTCTTCGGTCTGCTATGGTCCCCACGAAGAGTAAGTTTAGTAGTTTAGCAGAGTAGACATTATAAAATTATTTCATAAAATATTCATTCGGAACAATATATGCATTATGTATTTGCTTATACCTATAGACAAGCTCATGATATTTTGTTATTTTCTTACATGATTATAGAATAATGATGATAATATATGGTGCGATTTTCTCATATACTCCATGAATTTTACTTGAGTTCCTAAAAATATGGATTTGTCATGACACACATTCTTTTTGAGAATTGAGTCATGACACATATTTATGAATACAAACAAAGTATGTTTATATTTGTTGTTTTTATTTATGAAAAGTATGAAACGATGATATTACGATGTTATGATCCATAAGGGCAAATGTGTATTCCGGTTAAAATTGTTGAGCAACCAAAAAAAAAAAAAAAGAATCAGCATATATCATATTCATTTTCTAAGCTTAGTCATATATGAATTTGCTAGTTCGTCGCTTGGGTAATATTTATAAGACATAACCTTTGCACCACATTAGGGTGAGAACCCACACCAAAATTTTATGGGAATTACTCCCGGCTTGATATGCCAGTTGGAATAAATCAAAGAAAAAATTATGTCAGGTGTGGTGGTGTCCTCATGGAAACACAGAGTCACCACCCAAGTAGGCAGATTGGTTAGCCAGAGATAATTGTCCTGAAAATCTCCAACCTACCAACAGATCTTATTATGTTTTCGTTTTTTTCTCTCACTGCAAAGGGATTAACCCAATGCAAGAGAGTAATACAATCAACCATATGACGTCTACCAAACACAAAAACAAAAACAAAAAGTAGGAATTCCTTCCAGTAATCCCCAGAATTCAATCACTTAAAAACAAAACTCATTTTGACACCAAAGAGGTGGATAAAAGACCACAATTTACTAGCGGACTACAACCAGCAAAACAATAATAAAGACTAACGGAACGAGCACAAAATCAACATTTCTTTATCAACAATGAAGCCATGCAAGTAAAGTGTACACGTATAAATTGCCGATTATACCAAAGAACATGGGCAAATGTGCTACAGCAAGTGTAGAGCCACATGATAGGAGCAAATCAATACAACAAAAGAAGTTCAGAAAAACCATATATTTCTTACTTTTGCCATCACCATCAAAGCATAATATAGAGGATAAACCATGGTGCTGCCATAGGTACCTTCGTATTGCATCCCCAACAATTGGGAGTTAGAAGCCAGCCCACCCAGCAGGTTGAGTAGGAGGCTGGCTCTCCACAAGCTTAGGAACACCCAAGTTCTTGGAATTATTTCCTTCACTATTGAGCCCCGAAGAACCAGAAGCAGAGACAGTGAAGCTCCCCGATCCAAAACCCCACGAATCAAAATTAGAAGTTAATTCATCAGCTGATTTTTTCTGCTGTGCATTTTTGGCCCGGACAGAATGGGGAGTGTTTCCCTTTGATAGAGGCTGCTGCTGTGGCTTGGGATCATCAGCAAATGCCTGCCATGACTTCGGCTCTGTGCTTGGAGTACTCCATTCCGATTTTTCTTGCTATAACAAGAATAAGTATTATCAATAACCAGACAATGGGATGCATAATAATAACTAGGCAAAAATATCAGCAAAATTGGTACCGGAGGAGTTGCCGGAGAATAATTTCCTGGCGATCTATTTGTTGAGGGAGTTTTACAAACCAGAGCTTGCTTGAGCTCCTGTATTTCCTGCCTCTGAGATCGGCAAATGGCAGATAGCTTCTCAAATTTGGAAGTGATTTCAGACTTCTCCGTATTTGCTTGCTTCAGCTGCTCTTTTAGCCTCTCGATTTCAGCCATCAATACTTCTTCATTAGCTGATTTGTCATTACTGGCTCTAGCGTTAAGCTTATTGCTATCAAATTCAGCAACAAAAGTATTAAAGCTCTCATCTTTAGATAAGGATGTGAACTCATTTCTTGATGCTTTTCGCCTCTCCGCTCCACTATCTGTATCTTTCTGGAAGAAAGTTATTTCAAAATCCTTGGACGCTCCATCCTCTCGCACATGTGATTTACCATGCACACTCTTCTGAGAAGCATGGATTTGCACATGTTCTTTTGCAGGGCTTGTGTTTTTGGGTAAACTATGATTCTCTGCTTGTTTCCCTTCACGTACCGATGTGCTATAGGTGGGTTCTTCATCAAATTTAGGGCCACTTTTTTCTTCAACAAAGAGAGATTCCTTTGCATGTTGAGTGGACCAGAAAGCACCAAGCGGGCCCCCACCCTCCACTTTACCGGATGAAGGTGGAGCTGGCGGACTTCTTTGAGGTACTGGAGGGGATCTATTTGCAGGTTTAGAAAAACCTGTTAAAGTCCAAGGAATCAGGAAAGGGATCAATTCGACACTAAAGAGGGTAAAACCATAACCAATATGGAATTTGACATTTCACCTGCCATAAATGATTCTTTCGAGTAAACTAAAAGCAGTCCATAAGAAACTAATGATCTCTAAATTTTACCAGACGCATTTAAAATATCGAGCATTTGAAAAATTTCATGGTCAGGGTGTATTCAGTATAAAGTTTAGGTTTGACAATAAATATCCATATCAGAACTGATTCTTGGAGAAAGAAATGAAGGAAAAATTCCTACAAACAAAGGCATATTTGTCGATGAAATATATGCCCACCTTCATGAGGCCCAGTAGACTGCATATCAGGTGCCCGATCAGGTAATGACTTCTGCAGATTAGCTGGTAACTGCTCATTCACACGAAACCACACCTGTCACCATGGGAAAGTCCCAGCATCAGTAAGCAGAACGTTAGAACCTCTGCCCCTCTAATGCTCATTTATATAGACGATCTAAAACTAACCTAAGTTCATGGAGATGAATTGCCAATCAAGCAAAGCTCTTGCCTGCGTGATGTCTGGTCTATCATCTGGAGAAGCTTGAAGCATGTCCCTGATTAAGTCCGTCACTGCAGAGCTGAATTTTGGAAGCTCTGGGATCCGATAGTTCCCATTCAATACTTGTAACTTTGACTCTCCATCAAATGCACTTTTGAAGTAGCATATGCGAAAAAGAAGACAACCAAGTGCCTGCGACATGGCAGGGCAGTTTCAGCTTCCAGTGTTAGGATTAGCTTTATATGGTTTTGATGAAAGATTAGGCTATCCACTTACCCAAATGTCTACCTTCTCACTAATAACATCTCTTCGGAACAGATCCCACATCTGAATAGGATAGTAAATACAGAAATCAACAAGGTAACCACAAAATGTCTGAAATACTTAAATAGTTTAAAGCATGTTCCTTCACTAAACCTCAGGTGCTCTATAAGCAGGTGTAGTGTACTTTCGAATGTTATCTTCCTCAATACCCATTTCCTCAGGCTTCTCAAAGCGCTTGTGATTGGTAGATGAACTCCCAAAATCACACAATTTCCACGATCCATCAGGCGCCAGCAGAAGATTCTCAGCTTTCAAGTCTCTGAAGATTGCAAGGAAGATGGAACAAATCATGGGATGATGATTTTAACATCTCAATAAGGAACTAAACCTCTTCAAATAAATAAGGTAGTCCAGAAATGAGAATGGGGAATCAATCTGTCTACCTGTGCGCAATTGGTGGGGACTGGCAGTGCATAGCAAAAACAGCATTACAAACATCTCTGAAAATGGCAAGGACCTGCTTCTCCTCAAAATATCCAGCCCCTCTGGCCTCCAACACGGCGACCAAGGACTTGTCGCAAAATTCCATGACAAGGAATGCTTCTTTGGTCCTCCCCATGTCAAATATGGCATGGGCATGAAGCGTGACCACATTGGGATGTCCTTTGAGTGATTTCATGACATTGATCTCTTTCATCACCAGTTCCAAGGATTCCTCGTCGTTGCAGATGATGTGTTTGAGGGCATATTGTCTGGTAGCATGTACAACATCTCGGGCCAGATAAACACAAGAGAATCCTCCCTCGGCAATGGCATTTCGGACATGAATCTTGAGATTGCCCACATCAATATAGCGACCTTCGAGCCCCACAGTTTCCTTTTGGGCAAAGGGCTTGAATCTCCACATGGTTAATAACCCTCAATACACAACAATGACAAGGCAGTAGTAGTACTGCACCCACCCACCACATAAAAAAAACACCCACACTTAACTAACAGTGACATTTATAATAAAATAAATTAAAAAAACAAAGTAAAGGTGGTCGCTGTTAGGGTTGCCCCCAAGATTACATTAGCAGATTAGCTTCAAATATTAACAATCCCTGACAATTCGAATAACACATCTGCTCTAATCAAGATCCGTAATGTAAAAAGAAAAAGGAAGAAAGATCCAGTTCAAATATGGTAAGATCCGGAGGTAACGAAAAGCAAACGCAGAAGAAAGAAGCAAAATCGTACCTGATAGAAATTGGATCTGGGTTGTTGGGTTTTCTGTTCAGATCGTGTTGATCTAATATAAACAAAAAGGGTTACTAGGAGAAATTATTAGCGAATAAATGGCAATGTAGATAAGAAGAAGACAATATTGTGTAATATGGTCCTATAGAAAGTGGTATTGTATGGTATTCTTGGGTTTTTCAGGTTTAGGATTCCTCGGAGGAATATGGCGTGATAGTGGCGGTGGGTAGTGGTGATTTTGATACACAGACACGGGTGAGATAAGAGGAGGAAGAAGAAGAAGAAAGACGACGACGACGCGGTTTTGTGGCGTTTTTGGCTTTTGTAGTAAGTAATTCTTTTCTTTACGATTTCATTTTTGGGTAACACGTCAACGTGACTTGCCCGCTGCCTTCCTTGGATTTGAGTGCTAGGCTACGAGTCACTTCTGCTTTTCACCTTTTCCAAAACAAAAAAAAAAAAAATTCAGTAACAAAAATCAAACCGAAACTATACTAAATATATTTACATTTAGCATTACTAGGTTAACCATTAGGAAAAGTTATATTCTACATTAAAAAAATAAAAAAATTACCATACAATATCCCTTATGGGGTGATTTATAAAACCTGAATTTGATATGGATTATGACTCAAAAAAAAAAAAAATTCAAAAGGACATTATATGACCCAAGTAATAATGGAAAATCAAGTAACAAAAGTTAATCATCATCATTAATTGTCCAACCAGAAGTTATATCATTTAAGTTCACTTGATTAAATCTCCTTTAGTTGATAATATTAAAGGATTATTCACCAAAGTTGTCTTCAAATTACCCTCATTTTCTAAACTACAAAAATCATTAAAACACCAATCCAATTGAATTTCTCCATATACATTAATCTGAAAACTTTGAAAAAAGATTGGTATCATGCTTGTCTTCACCTATATAAAATAAATTAACCACGATTGAATATATTAAGTAATGAGTGAATTTATTTACCACAATAGTGGCGAAACTAGAGATAGTAAATAGTAGTCACAATAATAAAGGAAAAAATTTTAAGAAAAACTCTTGTAGCATGGTCATTTTTGAAGACTTTATGAAATCTTCTTAGAATGGTCTAAGCATATAGTTATTAAAACCGGACCAAGGCAAATCAGTCCGATCGTGATTTGGAGTCCAATCTGAGTTTTTAACTTAGTTGGAGAACATATGCAATTGACTCAAAAAAAAAAAAAAAGTTGACATGGTCGGTTTTCCACGGTAAAAAACCATGATAAAAAACGAAAATTTATTCTTTTTTTCCTAATTTTCTACAAGCCGATTGTATTATTTAATGATGAATTTTTACTTCTAGTAAGGTTGTTAAACCGGACCAACGATTGACTTGGTAGAACCACTAGGTCACAGTTTAACCAATTAAACCATGGTCAAACCTATTTACAGATAGGAAAGTCTAACCCGACAAACCTATTGAATTATGGCCCAAGTTCTGTAAGTATCCGGGCATGCAAACTTGACAATCAAATTGCAGCGGAAAGACCCGGTACTCATAGAGGATCCAAGTGAAACAGAGTAAACCAAATAACAAAAAACGTATCTGGAAATGGTTGAGATCTTTCACTCAACTGTTTGGTTGAATCAGCAAGAACCGGACAGAAATCCTGCTCCTCTACGGTATCCACGCGAACCGTTGATAACTAGCCGGAAATCATCTCACGATTACCAACCCGAGCACTCCCGAACAACAGTGCTAGCTGCAGATTTCCGGGAGCTAGAACTTGTGTTTGTGGTGTTTTCTTTCTTTCTCAAAGAAAGGAGTGTGTGTGTGTTCTTACAAGTCTAAAAAACTCAGAATGCAAGCTCAAGATAATCTGATTACCCTTCACACTCTACACATTCTCAATCAATGCATAGTTTAATTAGACAAATGGCCAACATAATGGTCCACCAAATATCATGATTATGATTCCCATTATCTTGTCTACCATTAATGCATTATCATATATCAACACATCACATCACTAATTCTGACTCAATAATTAAGAGAATTAGTGAACCAAAACGACCCTGGTCCAACCACGATCCAACCACCTGGTCGAACCACAGTCCAACCATGGTTCAACCACCAACTCGAATCAACAGTTCTAAGTGTGTGACCCTGTAGGCACTTATAATGTTTGGCAATAATTGTAAAATCTCAATTTACAATTCTAAACAATGAGCAGTGTCTAGCAACACATCATTGCTATCCAAACGACAAGATCAGTACTGATTCATTATGCCTCGGAACATGTCATCGTCCTTTCGTCCCATTATCAAGATCAAACACGAGACATGGAATACGTCAATCTCGTATAAGTTTAATCTAAGTTTCTTGATCCCCGAGTTAACTGTGTAAAACGGATACAAATGATATCACCATATCACATAATCCGAGCATGGCCATGCATTTACAGTTCAACTCTATCAAGAGGCCCATCTGATAATATACCTGTTATATGGGTTGGACGAATCCCATCTTGATCATACAAAACCCACTACACATTTATCATATACCCAATGAATACACTTAGGTCTACTCATTTACGAATAGCCAAGAGTAATATCAAAGTATATGACTCACATGTTGGGAACCTTGATGATCTCAGGTCTAAGGACAATACATATAAGAATCACTAATGACAATCATATAACGTTCCATATAGTGTTCTTATATCGGGTCGGTCCAGTCCACAAGTTCTCTAACTTGTACCCGTATGTAGAATTCATATCTCATATAATTCTCAACATACGCTAGTCTTAATTTATTATTACAACCCATCCATAATAATAATCGACTAGGGACATTTAAGAATATAAAATATTCTAGGGTTATAGATATGTGCAAGCGTTTATCACATAAACATATTTATTGGAATAACCTTAATGTATATACATGACTATATACAATCATCCAATGATTGGCTTTTGGGCATATTACACTAACAATCTCCCACTTGCACTAAAGCCAATCATCCATATATCTAATACCAATGGATGTAGCATGACCATCATGCTTCCGCTGTGTGAGAGGCTTAGTCAATAGATCTGCTACATAGTTCTCAGAAGGAACTTTGCACAGCCTCAGTTGTAGATTCGGCAACTGTTTCTTGCTTGGAACTCTTCCAGCAAACAGCACCACCTCCAAGACAAAACACATAACCTAACTGCGATCTAAAGTCATCCCTGTCAGTTTGGAAGCTAGCATCTATGTAACCCTTTACAACAAGCTCATCAACGCTTCCGTGGACAAGGAATGCATCCTTAGTCCTTCTCAAGTACTTAAGGAAGTTCTTAACCGCTATCCAGTGACATTCACCGGGATCAGATTGATATCTGCTTATAACACTCAAAACATATGCGACATACGTCGAGTATATAGCATAGCATACATGATAGATCCTATAGCAGATGCATAAGGGATCTTACTCATTCTCTCTCTCTCCTTAAATGTACAAAGATATTGATTCTTTGAAAGAGATATGCCATGTGACATGGGCAAGAAACCTTTCTTGGAATCTTGCATGCTAAACCTCTTTAGCACCTTGTCAATATATGTACTCTGACTTAGCCCAAGAATCCTTTTGGATCTATCTCTATAGATCTTTATACCTAGCATGCAGGCAGCTTCTCCTAAGTCCTTCATGAGAAATTCTTTCCTAACCAAGTCATTACAGACTTTTGTGTCGGAATATCATTCCCAATAAGTAGAATGTCGTCAACATACAATAGCAAGAAAATTATAGTGCTCCCACTAACCTTCTTGTAAACACATGGTTCATCTTCATTTTTAATGAAACCAAACTCTTTGATCACTTTATTAAAACGAAGATTCCAACTCCTAGAAGCTTGCTTCAATCCATAAATAGATCTCTGCAACTTGCATACCATATTAGCATTCTCTGGATCGACAAAACCTTCAGGTTGTGTCATGTACACATCCTCTAAAAGATTTCCATTAAGGAGAGCGATTTTGACATCCATTTGCCATATCTCATAATCATGGTATGCTGCTATAGCCAATAGAATCCGGATGGATTTAACCATGGCAACTGGCGAGAAAGTTTCATCATAGTCAATACCATGAACTTGCTTGAAACCTTTCGCAACCAATCGCCCTTTAAAGGTAATCACATTACCACCCATGTCGGTCTTTTTCTTAAAGACCCATTTGCACCCTATGAGTTTTACCTCTTCAGGTGGATCAACCAAGGTCCATACCTTGTTTTTATACATGGATTCCATCTCCGAATTCATGGCTTCTAGCCACTTCTTAGAGTCTGGACCCGTAATAGCTTGCTGATAGGAAGTGGGCTCTTCCTCATCAATGAGCATCACGTCTCCAGTATGAGTCATAAGAAATCCATATCTCTCAGGCTCATACTGAGTCCTATCAGACCTACGTGGTCCGTGTGTTACAGGTACAGGATTCTCTCCCACAACAACTTGTGGTTCCTGTCCTTGTTCCATCTCAGCCTCAATACCTCGAACTTCTTCGAGTTCTATTTTCCTCCCACTGACCTCTCTAGAAATAAATTCTCTTTCTAGAAAGATAGCAGTACGAGCAACAAACACTTTGTGCTCCGTGGGATTATAGAAATAATACCCTTTAGTTTCCTTAGGATATCCAACAAAAAAGCACTTGTCGGATTTAAGGCCGAGTTTATTTGATGCTTCTCGTCTCACGTAAGCCTCACAATCCCAAATCCTCATAAAAGACAAGTTGGGACGCTTCCAAGTCCATATCTCATATGGTGTCTTTTCAACCGACTTAGAAGGAACACGGTTAAGTGTAAGGCAACACTCAATAATGCATGTCCCCAAAATGAAGAAGGAAGGTTAGCTTGACTCATCATAGAACAAACCATGTCTAACAAAGTTCTATTCCTCCTTTCGGACACACCATTCCATTGAGGTGTTCCTAGTGGAGTAAGTAGATGATCAAGAAAATCTCGGTCTAAGTATTCATCTCCTCGATCAGATCGAAGCATCTTAATACTCTTCCCGAGTTGATTCTGTACTTCATTCTTGAATTCTTTGAACTTTTCAAAGGATTCTGACTTGTGCTTCATAAGATACACATAGCCATATCTACTGTAATCATCAGTAAATGTAATGAAGTATTGAAATCCACCTCTAGCCTATGTAAACATAAGTCCACATACATCAGAATGTATAAGACCTAACAAGTCCGAAGCTCTTTCACCTTTACCAGCAAAAGAAGCCTTCGTCATTTTGCCTAATAAACATGACTCATATGTCTCATATGATTCAAAACAAATGAGTCTAAAAGTCCATCTTTATGGAGTTTAGAAATACGAGTCTCGTTTATATGGCCCAATCGACAATGCCAGAGATAGGTTTCATTAGAATCTTTTAATCTAACCTTCTTCGTATTAATGTTATAGATTGGTGTTTTTTGGTTTAGAACGTACAAACCATTGCTCAAATATGCACCACCATAATAAATATCATTGAAATAAATAGAACAACAATTGTTCTTTATTATAAATGAAAAACCTTTCTTGCCCAGACAAGAAACAGAAATCAAATTCCTGCTTATGGTAGGTACATAATAACAATCGTCAAGCTCTAAAACCAAACCACTCGATAAGGTTAGATAGTAAGTCCCTACGGCTAATGCAGCAACTCTTGCTCCATTTCCAACGCGTAGGTCTATCTCACCCTTTGCTAATATTCTACTCTTTCTTAGATCCTGCACATTTACACAAATGTGAGAACCACATCTAGTATCTAATACCCATGATGTAGAGATAGAGATATTAGCTTCTATAACAAAAATACCTGAAGCGGAAGTCTTACTTCCCTTTTGTTTCTTCACCTCTTCAAGGTAAATAGGGCAGTTACGCTTCAAATGGCCAGGTTCCTTGCAATGGAAACATTGTCCTTCCTTTGCAACACCACCTTTGGGTTTCAGCACTTGTGAAGAAGATGAACCAAACTTTTGGCAGATTTCTTCTTCTTGCTTTTTCCCTTTCCTTTGCTATTTCCAACCATCAATATGCTGTTGGATTTATTTGCCTTCATTTGTTGCTCAACTGTTCCTAACATGTTAAGCAACTCAGACAAGGATTTGTCAAGATGATTCATATTGAAATTCATGACAAATTGGCTGTAACAATCCGGAAACGATTGCAGGACTAGATCAACAGCCAACTCCTTCTGCAAAGGAAAACCCAGACCCTCAAGGCTCTCAATGTATCCAATCATCTTGAGCACATGAGGCCAGACTGGTGATGACTCAGCCATCTTGCATTGGAACAATGCCTTTGAGGTCTCATACCTCTTATGCCTAGCTTGCTCTTCAAAGAGCATTTTCAGGTGTTCGATCATATCGAACGCACCCAAGTTCTCATGTTGCTTCTGAAGCTCAGAGTCCATGTTAACAAGCATAAGGCAAGCGACATCCAATCCCTCATCGACATGCTTCTTGTAAGCATCTCTTTCCGCCCTAGGAGCATTAGGTGCCGGTTCAATAAGAACAGGCCCTTCAAGGACATACAATTTCTTTTCTTGTTTGAGGACTATCCTCAAGTTGCGATGCCACTTAAGGAAGTCATTCCCATTAAGTTTTTCCTTCTAAAGGACAGAACGCAGTGATAGTGTACTTGTGTTTTGTGCCATGATTACTCTATAACAATGATCTACTCACACAAATTAGAGTCATGCATACATAAAATCATTTAACAAGGAATTCTATTAAATGATTCTCTTACTACATAAATCAAGATAATTATAAGTAGGCCAAGATCCATATTTCACTACAAGATAAGTCAGCTTTGGCTGATCGCTTACATTATAGTTATTTAGATAGACAACTCTTGTCAATTACATCTCATGTAACTCTTGGATAGTTGAGTGAACAATACGTGTTCTTGTCTATCTCATAGACTTAGCTTAACTCCTTGCCTCTAAGTCCTCAATCCTATTGAGATGACCTAGTTAAGTTCAACCCATAACAAGCAGTTCGGATATACAATTATCCCGTCGCACCTTGCTTTGGCAAAACCTACCAAGTATTGATCTAAGCAATGATGAGTGCTTATCATGGAAGGCAACACAAGAGGAACTTAATATTTACATCAACATATTATTCCTATACATCATGCATGTTCTTGATAAATCATACATTGATGTTTTGTAAATTTGGAAGCCAAAATTACATGAGAACATCGACGTCTAACATTGAACATCGATGGTTTGAGAATCTGATTCTCCCAACTACTTGGCAGTGTTCAAGAACATCGATGTTTAACTCATGAACATCGATGTTTAACTCCTGAACATCGATGTTTAACTTTTAAACATCGATGTTTGAGAATTCTGGAACTCCAAACCTTTTGGCAGAGCCCATAAACATCGATGTTTAACACTTGAACATCGATGTTGTGAGAAACTGGAACTCTAATCCTTTTTGGCAGAGCTCTAGAACATCGATGTTTAACTTTTGAATATCGATGTCTTGGAGTTCTGAAAGTTCAAGATTTATGGCAGTACTTTAAACATCGATGTCTAACTTTTAAACATCGATGTTTGAGACTTCTGGAACTCAAGAACATCGATGTTTACCTCTTGAACATCGTGTTAGTAATATGCCCAAAAGCCAATCATGGATGATTATTTGTAGTCGTGTATATGCATTAAGGTTATTCCAATAAGTATCGTTTATGAGATAAACGCTTGCACATACTTATAACCCTAGTATATATATATTTGATATGTATATTCTTAAATGTCCCTAGTCGGTTATTATTACGGATGGGTTGTAATAATAAGTT
>JAKUCV010000798.1:3982-18843 GCA_028386065.3 Turnera subulata
CATCAACTCTATAGCACATGTTTGCACTGAGTTCATTCCTAGCAGCCTCTGGAATGTTGAACTCCACTAAATCATTGCCAACCTTGAGGGTCAGCTTCCCTTCTGAGCAATCAATCATAGCCCCTGCGGTTGCTAAGAAAGGTCTTCCAAGTATGATGGGTGTTTGGGAATCGGTTTCCATTTCTAGAACAACAAAGTCTACTGGAATCTGCAATTTTTCAATCTGCACAGGAACATCTTCAAGCACCCCAATTGGGTGTTTAACACTCCGGTCAGCTAGCTACAGGGTCATCCTGGTGGGTTTCAAGTCCCCAATTGATATTTTCTTAGCAAGGGATAGAGGAATTAAGCTGACACTTGCCCCTAAATCACACAAAACTTTGTCAATTTTCAGATTATCAATAATGCAAGGAATTGAAAAACTCCCTGGGTCCTTCCTCTTTGTTGGAAATTTTTGCAAGATAAGTGCACTGCACTTTTCGGTCATGGGCACCGTTTCAGCATCCTCAATGGCTCTCTTCTTAGACAAAAGGTCTTTCAGGAACTTAGCATAGCTTGGCATCTCACTAATCACCTCTGTAAAGGGGAGATTAATGCATACTTTCTTCAACATCTCCACAAACTTCCGAAATTTGGCATCAAGCTTGGTATTCTTGTAAACTTCGGAGTATGGAAGAGGAGGCATATATGGCTGCACTTCAATCTTTTCTTCCACCTTTTCCTTCCCTTTAGAGGTTTGTGGTTGAGGTTGAGCAGCTGCCGAACTTGCTCCATCATTCTTTTCTACTGCAGATTGGCGAACGGGGTTACTCTGTTGCACTGGCTGCAGTTCCTTACCACTGCGCAGAGTAACGGCCTTGCACTGTTCTTTGAGATTTTCCTCCGGCTGACCTGGTAGCTTCCCTTGAGTGTTCCTGAGTTGTTGAGCATGTTGGGCCATCTGGTTATCAAGGATTTTTGAGTGGGCCTTGATTTGTTGCATGTCTTCCGCCAACTTGTTTTGAGTTTCCATGATAGCCTTAAGCATGCTCATCACGTCTTGCTGCTGGGGGAGGTTTTGCTGCTGGCTCCCTTGGTATCCTTGCTGCCCCTGATTATACGGCCTGGACTGCTGATAATATTGGTGGCTCCCCTGCTGATATTGGTGCGGCTGCCCATTGACGTAATTCGCCTTTTCAGTCATCAATTTTTGGCACTCTTGGAAAAAAAGAGCACCATTGCAAGCTTCGCATCTCATGACAGTTTCTGCCATAGATTTGACCATCAATTTGTCAAATTTGCTGCCCATCTCCTTATTTTGGTGCTGCATGGCTGACATCCCGACTTTAATTTTCTGAACAGTGTCAACCTGTAGGACACCAGGTGGGTTCCTATTGGTAGCTTCATCGGCCAAATTCTCCATCAATCGGCAAGCTTCATTATAGGGTATAGCCAAGAAATTTCCCCCTGTAATAGAATTCAAAGTGGATTGCCCAGCAGGTGTCGCATGATCATAGAAAGTTTGCAATAATACCAACGGTCGAATAAAGTGATTGGGGCACCTTGCAATCAAATCTTGATACCTATCCCAAGCTTCCTTGAGAGACTCATCAGTCCTCTGCTGGAATCCTTGAATCTCCAACCGAAGTTTAGTCTGCTTGCCCGTTGGGAAATACTTCTTAAAAAATGCAACCTCCATCTCAGACCAAGAGGTGATGCTATTGGCAGGGAGGCTAGAAAGCCACTTTTGAGCCTTGCCCACCAAAGAATATGGAAACAAGCGGAGCCGCTTGGCATCATCACTATAATCCCGAATCTTAACAGTGTCACAATATTGGAGGAAATTGTGCAAGTGCTGGTGCGGGTCCTCCGATGATAAGCCACTGAAAGTTTTATTCTCCACAAGCTGAATAAGACTTGGTTTCAGTTCGTATTGAGCTGCTGTAATCTCCAGGTGGACGATGGGGTAGCTCTTGTTCTCAATCCCTCAAGTTAGCAGCTCATTCATGGGCACATTATTCAGCTCATCTTCTTGGTTAGCTGCCATTGCAACAGGAATAAGTATCAGCTCTTTTTCCTCTTCTACTTTCTCTGGCCCAGATGTTTCTGACGGTGTGGCACTATTCAGAGCCTCTTCTAGATTTTGGGACTTAGAATGGAGGAGTGATTCAGGGTCAGAAACAGAGGTGAGTTCGGGATTCTGGCTGCGAGTTCCTGAGCTCATATAAGGCTGAATCCTGAAACTCGGAAAAAGAGATCGTAAAACACAAATAAAAGCCTAAAGAAATAAATCAGTAATTAATTATTTGACACTAGTCCTCGGCAACGGCGCCAAAAACTTGATGCATAAAAATCTGCAAGCGCATAGATCGAGGTAGCACACAAGATCGTATCCACAGGGACTAGGCAAAATAATCAACTAATAGACTCACTCCGTTAGGCTGAAAACAGTAAAAGAAGTAACGATTTCGAGATTGTGATTTGAGATTATGATAAATAATAAAATAAACAGAGGTAAGCTGTAAATAAAACGAAGAGATCAGTTGATAAAAAGCCTAGATCAATCGGGGTTCACTATTCTATCCTTTTATGCCCTAATTATCCTCCAGATCCTGCTAACAGGGTGACTCTGTTCCGTGTCCGCGAACGGGGCGACACTGTTTGCTAAAAATCTACAGCTTTCTATTCGTTTTCTTGATGGGTAATAACCTAGGGTGAAATTATCGACTTTTGAAGGTATAATTTTGTCTCAGAGGTCAATCTTACCACTGTCGTGGATCAAACCTATTCCTAAGAGCAATGATGCTTTTTGTTGTTACTAATTCCACAATAATCCTAATGCCTTTCAGCACCTAGATTAGGGTTTGTTTATAATTTTCCAGAATTAAACGTCTCCTGTCGGTGCTTAGTCTAATTCCTAAGACAAGTTTTAAGGTGATCAAGCTTCAAACCCGAATTATGCTCACATAAACAAATCAAGAACACAAATAAGAAAACTGCTCGAGGAGTAATTAAATCATAAAAAGAATTGAGTAGCTACATCCCTCTTGATCTAGAAAAGAGGATTTAGTTCATAGAAAAATATAAAATAAACATGGAGGATTTGTTCATAGCAAACCGTAAAATAAAACTAGAAAAATCTCCACAAAAAGTCTTCTGCCTTCCAGCTGCTGTCGACAAAATTCTGGAGTCCCCCTTCTGTTGGAGCCGACTTCACCTTTTATGCTCCAAGAAACCCTAGCATTAATTCCTAGAAGTTAGCTTAGGTAGCTAGAATCTAGGAATTAATATTTTTTCTAGGATTCTTTTCCTTCTTTTAGTCACAGCAGGCTTCTTTCTCTTATAGGAGTGCCAAACAAGTCGGTGGTTTAATATAACTCCTACTAAATAGCAAGCTAGTGTTGACGCAATTTATAATAAATTCCAGATTCTGTCCTGCGGGATTCAACAGAGTGACACCCTTGAAAACTCTTCGCCAGGAAATCTTCATCAAATCAGCTCCAATCTTTCCAGAAATCAAGAAAGAGCTTGAATCCCATGAAATATAGGTTATTTTGCATCAAAAGACACCTGAAAGCAAGTATCAATCAGTGAAGATAATGCTAGTATAAAATAGACAAAAACCGTAATTAAAATGCATGGTTCCTAACTAAATACTTGGCCAAAGGGACATTTTATGCACTAAATTACTATATGATATGCACACATATCACCGTGGAAGCCTTAAAGTTTTCGAACCATAACACAAGAAGATTGCCGATCCTTTGAAGTAATAAAATAAAATTGAGGGCAAATGGAATTGAACTATAACCGAGGACAAAAAAGAACTCACACTTTTTTTTTTTTGATCAGCAGGAACCATTTTTCATAGATATATTAAGCTTT
The DNA here is from genome assembly GCA_028386065.3 of Turnera subulata. NCBI lineage: Eukaryota > Viridiplantae > Streptophyta > Magnoliopsida > Malpighiales > Passifloraceae > Turnera > Turnera subulata. Next base: position 7,847 of record JAKUCV010000798.1, read on the forward strand.
ACAATTGCATATCAGTTCATCCCAGGGCAGACCAAAATGAAACACTTACCCAACACCTGGGGTTCTAATATCAGTACACAAAATTTGCATAAGTGGAGTTGGCAAAGAGGCAAGCCAATCCGGAGAAAGCTTTCCCCTAAGAAAAGCTGAAGCGAGGAAGTGGGCAGCCCGATTGGCTCTTCTCTTTACATGTGTAAATTTGAAATGCAAAAACACAGGAAGATACATATCAATGTCAAATAGAAAAGCTTCAATGGACCACGCTCTCTTTTCCTTCTCCATTGTCGCCTGCGTAACAGCCTCCAAGCAATCACTTTCAAAGATCACAGATTTCCAGGCCCGCATAGACGCCAGAAACACCGCAGCAAGCAACACCTCAACTTCGACCGCCAGAGCTGAAGAGGAATGCATTTTCATAACGCAACCATCTAGTACCCTGCCCGCAGCATCCCTCACAAGAACACCCCCTGATGCTTTCCCCGTGGATTTATCGTAAGCTGCATCACAATTCAATTTGACCCACCCCTGAGGAGGGGCCTTCCAAACAGAATCGGGACGGCAGTGAACTGACACAGCGCGACTGAACACACTCTTCTGTTGCGCCATGTATTCATCACATGCCTCACTAGCTTGGATTGCTAGTTTGACAGGGTCTTCAGACACCTGTTCAAAAAGAAAAGAGTTCCGAGCTTTCCATAACAACCAACATAAGTATGCTATCTGGGAGATTATTCTTCCACTATCTAGACGACCAAATTGAGAGTAAACAGAGGCCCACCATTGTTTAAAATCAAAATCTCCATTACTATCAGGTTTGTATCCGAGACTAGATGCAAACCAGACCGTGAGAGCAAAACTACATCTGAAAAAGATATGTTCCAAAGTCTCAACCTCACTCTCACACCTAGGACATAAAGAGGGCACCTGAAAATGTCTACGAAGTAAATTGGAACTGGTTCGTAATGAGTCATGACAAGCTCTCCAGAGAAAATGTAGGACTCGGGGAGATGCTTTTATGTTCCACACAAATTTCCAATTCCAACTTGGGCATACCGAAGAGGATGAAGAGGGTAAAGCACCGGTGGAGTTGTTCTTAGAGCTAACTATTAGATTATAACCCGATTTGACACTATAGACACCATTCCTAGTGAAATGCCAGATTAACTTATCAAACATAAATGACCTGGGAATGGGAATTTTAAGTATACAGGAGCATTCAAAGTCAGAAAACGAAGAAGAGAGAAGGGCAGAATTCCATGACCTGGATATAGGATCGATAAGTTCAGCCACTCTTGAAACATGATGGCTCGGAGACCTTGGGGAGGTGATTTTGAAACCTGGAACAGTAGGCACCCAACAATCATGCCATATATCAATTCCCGCACCATTACCCACACTCTACCTTATACCAGCTAGGAGCAACTCCCTACCCTCCAAGATACTTGACCAAGCCCAAGAAGGCCTACATCCTTTCTTTGCCTCTAGAAAGGATGTACCCTCTAAAAAGAACTCACACTTGAAGAATCCACTGTGCCTCAAGATTTTATTTTACTAATATATAATGTAATTTTCTATTATTACATAATTATGTCATATAGATTGTTGGAATACACCGGTCAAAATATTGTATACTTCTTCTGTAAGCCCTATTAAAATCAACTTTGGGGTAGGCGGCCTTAAGGCCAGGATCACTGAACATAGGCCTAACTAGGTTATCGTAGCAGATTGCCCCTCCCAAAATACGTATTACACAGCATCCATCGCTCAGTTCACCTTTGTCTTAAAAAATGTATTGAAATATTTGTGACCCACATTCTTGGCCAAAAAATTCTTCACATTTATCTATGAATAGTCCCTCCAATTCTGAGGTAGGAGGTGAGGCTATTTTTACTTCAACAGTCTTGGCAGCTAACCCAGTTGACAACAGCAGAGATAATGCCAATAAAACAACGGAACTGTTCAACTTGGCCATCAATTTGGGAAAAATTGATTGCCCAATGAGATGGAACAAGAAAGATAAATTCAGATAGTGATGAAGCTGAATGACGAAAAGGATTCATTTTATAGTGTGGTGTTTGCGTTAATACAAAGTTAAACGGGTAATTCCATTGAATGTCCCATCGAGCGGTTGCAAGAAAATGTTAGCATTGACATTAATGGGACTTATTTGACAATTTTGTGCATGGTAAGATTAAGATCATACGTGTTTTTAAAAAAAAAAATATATTCGTGGGAAAAAATTAAGTTTTGGTCAAAAGGAAATAAATAATTTTTGGATAAAGCTGGCGTTTGCACTGATGTACCTTAAAGCAGGACGAAAGAAAATAATAGCTTGAGGCAGTATCATGATAATTCTCGGTGCCATGTTGCTACCAGCTCCACAATCTCCAGTAATATTTAACCACATGAATTCTTATAACGTTTCAGTTACCCTATTCAGTTTAGGATTATTAGGTTAGCGTGGGTGTCACCACTACTGAAGCTACGATTATAAAATGCTGCCTAAAAGCGTTAAATTTTGCTCCCTTCAAATATTTAACAAGTATAAACGAACAGGGCATGATGATAACATGATATTTTCATTTGCCGTGACTATACGTACTAGAGAAGTTTATGGAAAGGAAGTTATATCTATGTGACTGGGGAACTATACTAAACATTCGTGGTTGAGAAGCTCAACAATGAAGCCTGGTGGGTCTACAACCCAGAATGTCTTACACATATATAGATTGTTAGTAACATAGATGAAGAAGCATAACTAGCTAGCTAAAGCATGGGCCACAACATTGGCCTCATGCTTGACAAAAGAAAAAGTAGCAACATATATATGGAGGCCTAACGATAGGTCCTTTTATATCCCGAAGAAACAAGCCGAAAGAAGAAAATCCTTGCAATCAGATTCAACAACCAGTGGAAGGAAATAGGCCCATACATTCCGCCTGCGAAGATAATTCTTCCTTCAAACGCCCCGTACTGCCAAACAAAGAAGTTGGCCATCGAGAAGCAAATTAATTTCAACCGTTAATTGATAGGCAGAAAATAGCAAATCACTTACCTAATTACGTAATGGCTCAAGAACCTTCGACTCCAGAAATAATGTGTTCATCTTGTTCCAGGCGTCATGGGAGAGATGGCGCCTACTGAAGTAGGAGTATTGAGCCGGATCCTGGCACAGGGTGTACATGCCTTGATGCCGCTTTCATGGCAACAATTATCTTTGGTGTACCCTTTAGTCGGCACCATCTCTCCCATGACGCCTGGAAAGTTGAGATTTTGAGTTTACTCTTGAGCACATCATATCATGTTATATAGCAGGTAAGAATGTGGGTTCTGGCCGTTGGGCGCTACTTTGCATACAACGGCTAGGAAGGACAGGGCCTACATCTTACCCTCCAATGATGAGTCTATCCATATCATTTTCCCTCTCGATATGGTTTAAACCTCAAAAGTGATAGTATTCTGTAGTTTTTAATTATTCCGGGTTCAAATCAAATTGTTTCGTTTTTCAATGTTTGTTGATGTTTCGAATTTCAAGAGCAAACTGTGACCATTTTCAAGGTTGGCTTTTTATGTACTCCCCTTGTTTCATAAAACTCTTTTAAGATTTTACAGTTTTCTTTCAAATTGTTAGGGGAAATCCTGTAAAATATTTATTATTACTAGCTTTCAAGCGGAATAAGTTGATTATAAGGTTCAGTTTCTATTAGTTCCAGGCAGTTTAAAGTCTAAAAAGCCAAATTATTTATCGATAAAAAAAGATGCCAAATTAATGGGCGTGCCCGCACGCCCCAGTCACTAGTACCGCTGATGTGTTGCGCCTGACTGCCGAAAATTGACAATCTTTCTATGTTCTTCTTCAGGGGAAAAAAAAAAAAAAACCATGTTCGTTCATTCAACTTTCAAGCCCGAAGGATTTTTTTTTTTTTTTGGGTCGAAAGGAATTATATTCATCATCAAAACGGTTACATCAAGATAGGAGATGTCCTCCTGGAATTTCAACTATCATTCAAAAGAATTATGATGAGTAAGATGTAAATTTTGGATCTTTATAATTCGAGTTACCCTTAGTGAAGCCTTCAAAAAATTAGTCTTCTTACCGCCTGATCTGTGAATGACATGTTTTCCAGAGTTTTCCAAAGAATTTTTTAAAAAATTTGCTTCCTCGCCACCGAGCACAACCATGTCTGACAAAAAAAAAAAACATCTTAACATATATAACTGTTTCTTGAATACACAACCAAGTCAGATTCCTGAACCCAAAATTTTCATTGATCATGAACCCTCGTTGTAGAGGCACCCTTGAAACTTGCAAGCCAAAGGATGGATGAAAGGGAAGAATCAACCAATACTGAGGTCCATTAAAGGCACTGCTGCACTGTCCCAAACGAAAGCCAGAGGACTCCAATGTTGAAGGAGGATATCATGCAATTCACAGATAAGCACTCTCTTGATGTTCAATCTCTTTCAGGTCAATGCACACGAGGAACTTAAAGCAGCATACCTTCTTCCCACCAATCCTGGTCGCAAATAAGTTGGGAATGGCAAACTATAACATGACAGAACCTTTTCATAAAGTCTATTAAATGAACCAAAGAGAAATCATCTGATATGGTTCATGCTGCCCGCAGGGAAAAAGAATAAAAGAAAGGATGATGAGATTCTTAAAAAGTTTCAAGTTCGTCATGAATTCGTAGGCACTAGAACATGTGACAAAGCAATGCCTGGCAACATGTACAATCCAATCCTAAGGTCACGACCTGAATGAGTAACAAGTGAAAATTAGATATCACGAGCCAACAGCAATTTCTAATATCAAAGAAATCACCAAAGCAATAAAAAGATAAACAAAGATGGGAATACCATTTGACTATCATATATCCTCATGTATGAGTCACTATTGCCTCAACTCTATCCAGTGATGCTTGCAGCCGTCCTGTGTCCATGTTAAACAATGCCTCACCAGTACCCAAAGCTCTGTTGAATCCAAGGTTTCATTTATGAGTATAGGAACTAATAAACCAGAAGATATATATATTGACTACGAATTAACACCAAAAATCCTGGTGATTGATACTTTGATATTCCAAGTTTCAAGCTTGGTACTATTCTAACCACTGCTTCAAGTTCATAACATTCTGTCTTCCAATAATGACAGTGTATAAAATTTAGAAGAACTTGCCCAGTAATTTCTGGAAGAACATAATCTGCTCTCCATCCAAATCGTAAATCCATGCCAGGAAACAGTCCAAGGGTTGTCTTATTTCGGACCCTAGATATGCCATCACCACCTAAGCATGTTGTGAGTTTCCATTTCCAACCAGTAGCATGCAATTGAAAATTGTGCCCAACTCCAACCTGCATTTTCAATAACAGTAAGTATGACAACTAGAAAGTGATTATTTCAGTTCATGAACCTACTGAAAGTCTTGCATATGTAATTGAAATATCAGGTATTACAATATTTGTGGCACAAGCATGTCAAATGGTGCATAGTAATATCAAGATGAGCATGTTAAATGCAAATGTTGTGGATAAATGGATCATATCAAACCTGAAGATTTAGAAATCTGGTAACAGGGATCTTCTTTGAAAGAATGCGCACATCTTGATGTGTAGGTTCATATATGAACTTCCACATCCTCTCAGGCGCTAAAGGCTTCAGAACAAGCTTGGCTTGGAACTCATTGACTGGAGCATTATAGAACTAGATCAAAATGAAGAGCACCAACGTCTTACTTACAACAGACCATTAAATAGACAAGGGGTCACATTTTCTACATGAATAGAAAAACTCAAGCACAAATCCAATTGGGAACAAGATGTCATATTGTTATACGTAGAGCAAAAGTTTGAAAGGGAAGGCATAGAATTTGAGTGTATGGAATGGGTACAGATGATTAATGAAGTATCAAGGAATCACCAAGTTTAATAATCCTGTACTGTTGAATATGCATGCAGTTATGAAACAGGTAGAAAAGATAAAGTGAAAGTAATCCTAAGAGCAGTTGCATTCCATTTAACAAATATGAGCAGCAGAAGCTCGAGAGTCAGGCACCAGGTAAGTTAAAGCCGACTGAAAGCTCAAAACTTCCAATATCTCGTCTTACTGCCAGATTGTCTATCAATAATATAAAAACCACACATCTGTTGTTACACAAGCACTTCAATCCACAAGCGCCATTACCTCTCATAACAGCTACACATGTAATATATGTTTTATAACAAGCGAAACAATTACACTTCCTAGTTAATGACCATGGCTAGAGTCGTTAACTGAACTGAAACATTTAAGGTACATAAAAGACCACACATTAGACAGCAAGCGGAGGATAAATGATCACCACAAGATTCATGAAAAGCAGAAATTTAAAGGAACTATAGGAGGAAAAAGGATAAGAAACCTCTAAATTGACACCAACTCGAAGACCCTCAATTTCCTTTCTAAACTTGAAGAACAACTCAGATGGCATCAAATTGATATTGTAAAGCTCGTCCCACGAGGTGGGTTCCTCCCCATTCGAAGCAGGCTCCATATTTCAGCAACCTCTACTGCAAACAAAAAAAAAACGTTTTAAGACAAAACATGAGGCTTCTTCATAAGGACGAGTGTGCTCCATGAAACATATAATCAATAGTGAAACTGGTTTGAAAAAATGGCTTCTGGGGTGCATACTTGAAGCAAAAACAACAACCGCCGATTAAAAAAAATGTCGGCTTTATATTGAACGAAGTGAATTTCATCGTTTCCTGTACACAGACCTTTTGTAGAATGCAAAAAACAAATGATCTTGAAGCGCGAGGCAAAGACTGATGATAGATTACTATAGTGAGTAGAGAAAATCGAGTAGATGATTCCAGGAACTGGGCACCTGACCCCTCGATTTTATCAAGACAACAACCAAGAATTTTGAAGAAGAAAGAAATGGAGAAAATGGACCGCAAGACTGCTTCGGCCCATTTTGTAATAATCCAATATTAAGCAAATGGCATCCAAACCGGGTCGGGTAGGATAAGGCTACCTCCAATTCGGACCCTAAACTTGGGCAGGTTCGGGTAAGTAAGACGCAGTGAGGGACAGGGTAAACTTTTTTGCAACGGTTATTATGGCTCCACTCCAGATAGGGTAATATTGTCATGGGCACAGAGTTTAGGGCTGCGGAAGATGTTCGTGCGATTCAAGCCTCAGCTTGATTAACATAAAAACACAATTATGGAGAGAATGAAAAGAAAAGAGAGAAAGGAATTGAGAGAAGCTTTGTGTATTATATTAATGCTGAAAGAATACAATACACTCTCATACTTTTCCCCTCCTATGTCATGCACTATTTATAGGCTACACGTAGGAGTTCAAACCTTTTATATCTTATCCATCCTATTTGAATTCAAACTAATTTAAATTAGACCTGATATTCAAATTAACTTAAATTCAAACAAGCACATATCTTTATTTAAATTTGAATGGCCACTTCAAATTTAAATATGATAAGCCCAACCACCTCGCACACATCCCGGCTCATAGGCTTCCGGTGTGCCTTCGGGGCCCATCCCGTGACATTCTCCACCACCTATTCTTGCAACGTCCTCGTTGCAATCCGATGATGCACTGCAACTCGCTCTCTGAATTGCTTAGTCCGATGCTCACACTCCCTCCTTACCTTTGGACACTCCTTCCATTGCAAAGGACTGAGTACTCGAGCTCCTTGTCCATGCCAATGAATGACCTTCCTGTGCGCCACAATCTTCTCTGAAGTACTTGGAATCCGCCATCTTTTGGACCTCCAAACTTCCTTTGACTTGGCCACCTCTGGTTGCCATTCTACTGCACACGAACATGCACCTCGGTCACTCTTCTCGTAACCTTGTGCTTCCACATGGTCTCCACAACTCAGTCTCCTTATGAAGAACTTGTGTTCTTGTCTTCACTTTCTAGACCTACCTTTGGTGAAGTACCTCCAAGTTTGATCTCTTTCAAGAAATCAATCTTCAAAGATTTTGTGGCTCCTGCCACCCTCACCAACTGTGCCACAACACATGGTGCCACCGTTGCTTCCATTGCTTGCCTACTCACCTCTTGTACCTCTGTGTGATCTTTTTGCACCAACTGGACTGTAGAAAGTTTCTTTCTCGGCTTTCTGCCCTCTCGTCTAGTTTGCATCACAGAGGTACTCGTGCCTCTTGGCATGTGAATCTGGCAAGCACCCATGAGAATTGACGCATTTGTCTTCTCGAAAAAACTCCATCCCTAATATCATGGGATAGTCATCAAGTGGAACTACGGTCAATTCGATCTTGCCTCGCCAATCTCCCAAGTTAATCTATACACCTCGTGTCATACCAAGGATAGGTTGTGCAGCTGTATTGACTGCCTTCATTGTGCTCAACTCCTTTGTAATTGTGATGCCCAGCTTCTTTGCTTCATCACCTGCAAGAAAGTTGTGAGTAGCACTAGTATCAATCAAAGCATCAATCTCATGCTCCCCAATCCGCACTGTAGTAAACATGTGTCCTTCCTTTGGCAGTGGTCTATTAACTTGGACTGCATTCAAGATCCTTAACGATCCCATCCTGACTTGCTCCTCTTCGGCATTTTCCTCCCCCGAGGAATCCCCCGCCAACTCTTTCAAGATTGTACTAATCTTGTTTTTGTATGGGCAATCATAGATTTTGTGAGCTCCCTTGCACAGTTAGCATTCTATCTCCCTAGTTTTGCCACCGTGGGACTTGCCCCACTTGGACTTCTTGTCTCTTTTCTTCGGTGAAAAAGTTATGGCTTCATCCTCACGCCCACTCGTGCACTCCTCCAAAGAACTGGGATTGGACTCCTTGCCATACTCCGTTAATGATTCAGCGATCCGGATTGCATCCTTCAGTGTCCTTGCATGTCGATCATCGACCTTGGTTCTTGCCCACCTATGAATGCACCATATCCCTCTTCTTCAGTCATTGAAGGGATTTCGAAAGCCAGCTCCTAAAACTTATTAACGTACTGCTTTATGCTACCATCGTGCTTCAATGCTCGCAACCTGTCTCGTGCCTCCCTCTTAGCATACTCCGGATAGAATTGGTCCTTCAGTTGCTGCATGAACTGATCCCAGGTCCAATCTTTGCACCCCTCTCCAGTAGTGCGTATCCATCGCCACCATAACACTGCAGAATCAGTAAAGTATCTCCCTGCAATCTTCACCTTCTGCTGGTCATCCCTGATATTTAAGCCATCAAAATACTCTTCACAGCTAAACAGAAAGACATCCACTGCCTTTGCTGTCCTCGTCCCATCGTACTCCTTTGGCTTTGGAATATCGATCTTGGGTAGCACCTGTTGCTGTTGAAGTGGCACACCTCCTTCCATCATGGCAAGTTGCCTCTTGCATAGCTTCAAATCATCACGCATCGACCTTAATTCTACAAGCTCGTCAACTATCTCTGCCAATGTTCTATTGAAACCACCATAGAGCTCTCTGAACTGCGACCTGAGTGCATGTATCTCACCAGTCATGCCCTCGTTGCTTGTTTCACAGTTAGAGAAACGATCTTCAAGCTTGTCTAGGCGCCCACCAAGGATGCCTTCTTCTCCAATGGTTGCCCCAACCATCTTTACCAAATTACCAAGGTTATGATGCTTATTCCTTGCTCAATATGAACACAAGGAAAACACAAAACTCCCACCAAGAGAACTGTGCAACCCACAGCACCAAAGTAACCCCCCTTTAAGTAAATTTTGGTAAAGTAAATACCTACTCAACCAACTCTACAAACTCTCCAACAAAGTGCTTACAATAGAAAACTTCACAATAATCTAATTATCTCAATTTCCAACAACCCCTTTTAAGCAAATATTACATGTATTCCCTATAAATATAGTAGCAAAACTTGCTTTTACAAGAAAATTGAAATAAACAAATTATAGGCAAATCAACTCCAACCAACAAGATCAAACAACACACTTGGCAATGCAAAAACTCCAACCACCAACAACACAATTTTCTCAATCCAAGCCAACACCTCTAACAAAAGAATGATCAAACCTAGAATAAAAATTCCTCTTGGCAATTGCAAGCTCTGCCTCCAATCTATTCTTGTTGTTCTTGATTCCCCTACCAGCCAACAAGATACCAATGCTTCAATCCTCCCTCCAACTCCAACAGTTTAAGGTTATGATCTTCACAATGAATCTTGCAAAGCTCCGCTACCAACTGTCACGGGCACAGAGTTTAGGGCTGCGGAAGATGCCCGTGCGATTCAAGCCTCAGCTTGATCAACCTAAAAACACAACTATGGAGAGAATGAAAAGAGAAGAGAGAAAGGAATTGGGAGAAGCTTTGTGTATTATATTAATGGTGAAAGAATACAATATACTCCCATACTTTTCTCCTCCTATATCATGCACTATTTATAGGCTATATATAAGAGTTCAAACCGTTTATATCTTATCCATCCCATTTGAATTCAAACTAATTTAAATCATACCTAATATTCAAATTAACTTAAATTCAAACAAGCACCTATCTTTATTTAAATTTGAAATATTCAAATTTAAATATGATAAGCTCAACCACCTCGCACACATCCCGGGCTCAAGGGCTTCCGGTGTGCCTTCGGCCCATTTTGTAATAATCCAATACTAAGCAAATGGCATCCAAACCGGGTCGGGTAGGATAAGGCTACCTCCAATTCGGACCCTAAACTTGGGCAGGTTCGGGTAAGTAAGACGCAGTGAGGGACAGGGTAAACCTTTTTGCAACGGTTGTTATGGCTCCACTCCAGATAGGGTAATATTGTCACGGGGTCAGAGTGTTGCGCAGCGGATAGAACACCCCCGTGCGGCACAAGCAAGCCTCAAGCTTACTTGTTCAGCCTATAAGCTTCAAACACACCAAAGAGAAGAGAAGGAACAACAATAAAGGGAATTAACGAATAAAGAACATAGACAAGAATAAAGGGTTGGGAGAATACTCGTGTAACTATTATTATAAAAGAACCAACGTTTACAACAACAG